>VWZZ01002125.1:219180-237528 GCA_013399095.1 Psophia crepitans | reverse complement strand
CTGACAGCCCGAGCGGGACGGCGCCGCCTGGAAGGGGGCGGAGGAGCCCCTCTGCCCCTGCCCCTTCGGCTACCGGAGCCCCGGCAGCGGGCGGTGCGCCGAGGCCGTCGGGTGCCGCGATGCTGCCGGCGGCTTCGCTTGTGCCGGCACCCCGGACGGGCGGGACAGTACTCCCTATGCAGCCACGGCGTCGACTCCCACCGCCGCGGGCGGCCCCGCGGAAACCCCGGCTGCCGGGGCGGAGGGGCAGCGTCCGTCCGCCCCAGCAGCCAGGGGCTCCGCGGGGCCGCCCGCCGCCGGCGGCGGGGACAAGACGGCTGCTGCGCCGGCTTCCTCTAACTACGTTTTCGTCTTGGTGACGATCGCGGTGGTAGTGCTGATCATCTTGGTCATGACCGTCCTGGGGGTCTTCAAGCTCTGTTTCAACAAGAAGTCCGAGGGCCGCGGGGACAAGGAGCCACCGGAGGCCGGCAGCAAGGCGGAGGCGGGCTCCGCGGAGCCGAGCAGAGCAGCGGGCGGCGACTAGCCCCGGGGCGGCGGTGGCCCCGTCCCTCGGGGTTACCCCGAGCAGCAGCTGCCACCCCGAGGCAACGCTCGGGTCACCCCGGCTCTCTGGCCCCCAGCCCGGCTGCCGCGGGGAGCCGAGGAAGAGGCGCTGAGGGACGTTGCTGAGCAGGACTTGCAGGTTGTCAGACGTGGGGGCGTGCAGAGACTCCTGCTTTTCAGGGATTTGAAGCTTTTGGATAGCCAAGAGTTTTTGTCGGTCTGTAAAACACTTATTTAGGTGCTGACATATGTAAAATATAGACAGCAGCCTGACTGACAGAAGATTGCTTATCTGCAGCTGCAACAGTTGTGGGGTTTTATCTTCCCAGAAACAGTTCTTCGGGTGCCTTACTTGAGGCAGGTGTAATGGGACCACTTTCAGCGACTTGTAATTTAGAAATCGCTCCTTGTCTGAGTGGTACTTGGAGGTTCTCGCTTTCTTTCTAATTGCTGGAACGTTTGGAGATGTGAACTGCCATAATTTTGGAGGAAACTGTGACCCCATACTCTTCCAGACTGACATTCTTATAAATGGGGAGCATTCCTATACTTAGAAGGTCATTAAATTGCTGAAGAAGTGGGAGGTTAATGGGGAGTCAGTTTTATACTTCAGCTGATGAAAAGAATAAAGGATGATTTAACACATAAATCACTGCTCTGTTTGTTACTTCATACAATATTCATTTTTTTATGGTAGCAGAGCAACAAATTTTTCAATTGCAGTTTTTCTCCTAAGGTGCGTGGGTACCAAACTTGCTCTCTGCAGGCAGTACGTGGCTCCCTTACAAACAGACAAGGTGCTGACAAACTTCAGGCTGTGAGGGGAGTTAAAGTGGGTCCAAGTACGTCATGCAAATCCCATTTTTTTTAGTCAGATGTATTGTTTTTAATGAAGTCCCTTGAGAATGTGGAACGAGAAGCCACTCTTTGTGCCCCTTTCTAAAGGAGGTAAATACTTTCTCTGTGATTTCCCTTGGGAATTCCCATTAAAGCAGCTTTTGTCCTGGCCACAGAACTTGCCTTCTTTGCAGTTCAGAGTGCTGATGCCCGCTTATTCTTGTCTTGTGGGTTTTCAATTGAAGTGGTAATTCTAAATATTGATTCAAGGTTTTGTGAGTGCAGTAAGACACAACTAAAGGGTAGGGAAATATTTTCTTCCCTTAAAAGAACTTAAAGCTCTGAAATGTCTTTTTGAAATAAGCTTTTTTTCCTTTGCTTTCCTGTCTTTAGAGCTGACCTTCTCAACACTGCTTTCATTTTGACACTTTCTTGTTGAGGTTAGAGAACTCTGTTGCAAACAATAACATGTATTATTACCTATTTTTTCTTACAAGCAAAGACTTGAAGATGAATCTGATGTAAACATCTGCTAAGGATAAAGTATGGCATAGTGTGGGGTCTTTTATTTTTCCGTCTCTTTCCACTTGGTAGGCTGTTGCTATCTGGGAAACGCTCTTTTTGCTTTTGTAAAGGGGAGCACAGACATTTGTGAGCCATCAGGCTGTCTACAGCCATAAATTACGTTGTATCATGACAGGAATGAAATCCAGCTAGGTGAGAATGCTACTCATTACAAAGCTCTCTCATAATCTGCATACTTTTCTAATCTGTTTATCTGACATTTGTGTTTCAGAAGAAAGGCATTTTTCAGCTTCGGTAGGGGGCTTGCACATTCAGATGTGCACAGATTTGGAAAATGACTTAACCATTAATGCCTTTTGTCTTAATACCACTGCTGTTACCATCACTGCAAGTAATTTGTGGAGCTCTGTTCTTCTACCAGGGGCTGTATAAGGAAAGAGCAACTAAGATGAATGAGAGCCTCCCTAAATTATTATTTCTATGTTTTCCTCTTTCCCACATACCAGATGGCTGAACTCTTAATGGGACCGTACAAGTGTCCAGGTATGTTTTCCTAAACTCTAGAAATACTCTCATTCTCAGTTTCAGGAGTCTTGCCAAGCACACAACGAAGTGCTGAGTTAAGTGCCTGTAACTAACTACTTCTTTTTGGTTCTCTCAGGATTTGACTTAGACTATTCAGTTAAAATGTGCAAGTTCATGCCCTTGCAAGCCTTTCACCTGACTCATCTTATTATTCTCATTTAGCTTTTTGCCTTGGCTTCCTGTGAAATCACGTTTTGATTTCAAAGGTTTGTTTTTCACATTTAAGATTCAGGATGAAGCATTAGATGCTTGTCTAAAGGACTACACAAGAATTTTGTTATGTTTTCCCTGGTTTATAATTTGACTCAGCTGAAACCAGACTGTTCTGCATCTAAAGATGGGATCTGTCTCAGCAGGTGCAGACATACCTAACTTCATCTATACTCATCTACTCACCTAGACTCCCTTGCAGCCTATGGAGAGAAGTATGTACTTGTAATTTCTCTCATTTTAGGCTAGATGCTGAAAACAGGGCCAATGAATTGCATCCTAGAAGTGCCATTTCTCTACATTGACTGCAAAGAAAGCCTAGGGAGGTTACTCATATTTAAATGTCTGTAAAACACACATATTGCCCTCTACAACCACCTGAAAGGGAGTTGTGGTGAGCTGGGGGTTGGCCTCTTCTCACAGATAACTAGTGACAGGACTAGGGGGAACGGCTGCAAGTTGCACCAGGGCAGGTTCACGTTGGAGATTAGGAGAAATTTCTTCTTGGAAAGGGTGGTCGGGCATTGGAACGGGTTTCCCAGGGACGTGGTGGAATCACTGTCCCTGGGTGTGTTAAAGAAATGTTGGATGTGGTACTTAGGGACATGGTTTAGTGGGTAATAGATGGTGGGGGGGATGGTTGGACTAGATGATCCTTGAGGTCTCTTCCAACCTTAATGATTCTATGATTCTATGATCTGAAATTAAATCAGAAAAATCAGCTAACCTAAGTCTCTAGCTGTGCAAGCTCACAGTGCCTTGTGTCTCTTCAAGGCATGGGTAAATGGCCATAATTTTTCCATAGCTTCTGTTGTTTTTACATCTTAGAGATTCTTGTTTTGTCTATTTGGGTTTCTTTACCTTCTTTTTTGCAGTCAGTAGAATACATAGCCAATAGCAAGAAATGCATGAATTTCTCATCCTCTAATGGTTCAGACCAAGAAGTGGATGATTTGGGAGAAAGGATAAATAATTTTTCCTTTCTGCTCTCAATTTCAATTATGTCTTAAATAGGAAACCAACAGATAACTGACTTGCAGCTGTTGGCTCACATCATAACCATGATTCAGTGGTCTACAAGGCAGATTCAGTGCAGGGTTTGCAGTTTACATCCATAGGAGGAGAATAAGTAAGGTCTGATCAGAACAAGGACTGGTATAATAGATGTCTGGGTATGAAATTGGATGTGACTTACTTTTAATTTTATGTAACACCATATGTAAAACACATAATCAAACATAAATATTTTTCTACAACATAGCAGAGATGGAGACACATCATGACCTTTTCCCTCGCATTGCATACATGTCCGTTGACTAAACATGTTATATAAGCATGTTATATTGCAGCAGTTTTTCCAGTTCAGAAAAAACATTATTTCATACCATATTAAAACCATATAAATCACAGATAAACTTTGTGTCTGTGAGTTTTACAATGCATACACTTGTATGGAGGATTTTAAATAATTTAGTACTTTCAATTCTAGGGGCTCATATTAGATGAGTTTTTTAAAGCTGTAAATTCCCTGGGATAATGCATAGTGTTGGAGATGCTGGCTCTTGACTAGAGGACTGGATGTAATAATATAAAGATAATGAAATGGTGGGCACAAGAATCTGTGAGTCCACATTTAAACGTGGTGATTTCTGCAAAGAGTAGGAATGTCCAAACATCTCATCTATCACAGTGGTCTAAAAAGTCTCCCCCATCACCAATTAAATCTAATTTTTAGATTTCCTTAATTCTTCCAAAGATAGTTTGACTGGTAGACACATCATTTGTCAGCTGTACATTTTATTCATGAACATGTGATGAATTTTGAATGGTTTGCATTCATCAAATAATCAGAAATAAAATTTTAATTTTCCCAAAATTTTTAATAGTTATTTATACTGCTGAGGGCTTGATTAAGTGTGTTGTAGGATTAAAGTGAAATCTAAAAGTGGACATGGGCAAAATTCAAATACTTCAAAGATCTTTTCTCCTTTTATAAGTGTAGTTTATAGCTTAAAGAAGGCTAAAAAAAAAGAATGGATTCTGTGCTTCCCCCAGGAAGCGTAATTTCCTATCACTTAATCAATTTTTTTTCATGTTTGCAGTCTTCATTATCTTTCCTCATTTATTGCATGAAGCTTAATCACTGGTACATGCAACTTAGTTCCTTCTAGAAATAATATTTTCTATTTCTTCAGGATGTGGACATTCATTAAGGCTGTAGAGCGGTGATTCATACATTCCGCTAATGATATATAACTGACTTGAAAGGCAAACATGGCAAGGCAGCAGCAGAAACCACTCTCCCAGGGCTTCAAAATAAGTTAAACTTCATGCTTTTCCTTCTTCCCCTGATATGCAGCCTTGCCTTTCTCCTTTGGGCTTGTAGAGCTCTGGGATTGGGAGACCGAAAAGAATGTGAGTGGAGGGTCATCTGTTTGCAAGCGAGTCTTTTCCGTATTGCAGACTTGAAGGACTGCTTGGCTGTAGGCGAGGTACTTGAAGGCAGCAGTGGAGGTGGGAAGGGCAGAGACGTGGTGGTGGTCCCACACTTATGATGTCCTTTCCCTTCTGCCACCTGCCAGTCCTTTTGCTTTGCAATTCTGAGGCAGAAGGATGGGGGAAACAACTACTATTACGTATTTCATGGATAGTATCAAAAGTGAGAATCCTGCAGGTCCAGGGAGATGATAAGCTGAGGAGGGAGACATAAGGCAAGCAAGTATTCCTCTTTACAAGATTACATCCAGCCTTATCATCCTTTCGCTGCATATTTTGTCAGGTGTTTGTTACTCAAAATGTGGTGGTTTTCAAATAAATAAACATTTTCAGTTATTAATATGTCCAAAATGCATGGTTTTGTTTTTGGAACATAACCAGCAGGCTTTGTGTTTCAGACTGATAAGAATGGTTTACACTATTCCCTGGAACATAACAAAGGAGCATAAGAACAGATAGTTTGAATTTAAAAGTCATCAAAGTCAATAATCTCTCTGTGACAATCACAAATGTTTTAGGAAATAGAATAGGAAATCTGACATCTGTAAGTGACACTTCTCGTAGGTACTCTAAGGTTCATAGAATCACAGAATATCCCAAGCTGGAAGGGACCCATAAGGATCATGGAGTCTAACTTGTGGCTCCGCACAGGACCAGCCAAGTCAGAGCAGATGACTGAGAGCGTTGTCCAGATGCTTCTGGAACTGAGTCAAGCTCAGTGCTGTGACCACTTCCCTGACCTTTTCCTGATCTCCGACCTAACCCTCTCTTGTCACAGCTTCATGCTGTTCCATCGGGTTCTATCACTGGTCACCAGAAGGAGATCAGCACCTGCCCCTTTGCTCCCCCTTGTGAGGAAGCTGTAGGCTGCAATGAGGTCTGCCCTCAGTCTTCTCCAGGCTGAACAAACCAAGGGACCTCAGCCTCTCCTCATATGTCTTCCCCTCTAGACCCTTCACCATCTTTGTTGCCTGTCTCTGGTACGCTCTCCAATAGTTTTATTAGGTTGCAAAACTTTGAGTTTGAGACTGAGTTCATGTCACACTTGGTAGACTTCCATCAATTTCTCTAACAGAGTTTGGATTCGATTTATTACTTTTGGTGTCCAATCATCCTGTATCAATTAGTTCCACAATTTATTTACATGTGACATAAAAAGTAGACAGGTTCATCATCTTGGTTTTCCATATGCTCCTTCTCTGTCCCAAGTTGAGGAGTCTATTTAGTTTCTTCTTTTTTAGAAATTATTCTGTAGATTTGATTCTTTTGTTATTGTCCTTCTGCACATTTTCTTATATTGTTACATTATTTGTGAAATTCAATTTAGAAACTGTTGGAGATGCAGGTACAGTATAGTCTTCTATGATGGCTTAAAAGTATTTTCTGTCTTTTAAAAGGCTTCTTCTCACAGATAACTAGCGAGAGGACAAGAGGGAATGGCCACAAGTTATGCCAGGAGAGGTTCAGGTTGGAGATTAGGAGAAATTTCTTCTTTGAAAGGGTGGTCGGGCATTGGAACAGGTTTCCCAGGGGGGTGGTGGAGTCACCATCCCTGGGGGTGTTTAGAGAAAGATTGTATGTGGTACTTAGGGACATGGTTTAGTGGGTAATAGGTGGTAGGGGGATGATTGGACTAGATGATCCTTGAGGTCTCTTCCAACCTTAATGATTCTATGAAAGTTACTAACGTAACCATTTATTTGTTTTGACCACTGCAGAGAACTGTGCTGATCTTCATAGAATCATGTTTTCAAAGAATTATCCCTCAGGATTTATGAGAAATTTGAGCAGGACAAGCCCCAGGAAAGAGCCCTTTGGTTTTCAGCAGGTTTCACCACAGCTAATAGTACAGCTCTTTCATTAGGGAAGTCCTGAATTCTTAGGGGAACACAAGCCTCTGCTTATAGTTTTGTACTGTCCACTGTCTGATTTACTGCAAAACTTAATACACTCTTCATTCTGATGAACTTCCACAGACGTATCCATTGCTCCTCTTCCAAAAAAAACCCAAACCCAAAAGAATACTCCATTATGAACAGAAGCAGTAAGAATTCATGGCTTTTTCCCTTTGGCTCTTTCTTCCAGAAACACTCTTAAATTCAATCATCATTCATCATCAGTGAGTACACTGATTGGTTTCCTGCTCTACTGGATTTTGCTTCGATAGTTTCTATGTCTTTAAGCAGATGTTCTTCTATTTTTTATTTTTTTTTTGGTCTGCTTTAAAATTTTATTATTTATTTGCTAAAGCTCATCCTTTCTTCTGTTTTCTTTATTTGTACTTGATTTCAACTTTAAATTATGTCCTTTTCTATTCTGTACTGTTTAACCTTTTAGTTGTTCCTTTTAATTTCTTCTCAGCATCCTTCTTAATTTATATGCAGCTCCTGTAAGGGATGAGCCCCAAGTAACTGCTGTGAGCCCAGACAGTGCCCCAAGACAAAAGGAAAGTCATGGGGAGGGACCTGGTGTCACTTCTCTGGATTTGCCCTAAAAAAAGGTATGGACAAGTGCTGGTCTCTCAACCACTCCTATAACTGGGGTCAATAAATAGGGCCACATACAAATCTGTAGGGGAAGACTCACTCTATACCAACAACCCCATTGGCAGGTCCAACACTGGATCCAGGACAGAAGATGTCTGTCTCTCTCTTTTCCTCTCTCTTTCTCTCTCCTTTCCCTCAAAGCTGCCAAGTAACACAAGACCTACCTTGATTTTCCATAAAGCTGCATAGCTTAGGTAGATGTAACTGTGAGAGTGCCAACATTAAGCAGAGTATTTTTCTCTATATTCCTCTTGAAGTTCATGGTTATGTATGGACCTTGAGTAGTCCACACCAAGGGGATTTGTGAATCTGCGTCACTTCCCCGTCCCCATCAGTGGGACATGACAGCTTCCTGCTTTGAAATTAAATGTTAGCACAGTGAATGCTTTTAGTTTTTTTTTACTCCAGGTTGCTCATTTTAGGTTTGCTGTAGTCAGTGTTCAGTCAAATAGTGTTCATTTCTTAGGAGAAAGTCAGGATCTGTTTCTTCTCTTGTGGGTCATATTTCTACTTGTACCCAGAATAAATTATTGAAGATGTCTGGAAATGTAGTAAGTCTGTCATGATATCAGTCCACACACCAAAGAAAAAGTTTTGTTGTTTGTTGTCTGTTTTGGTAGCAGGGGGCTACAGGGGTGGCTTCTGTGAGACGCTGCTAGAAGAAGCTTCCCCCATGTCTGACAGAGCCAATGCCAGCCAGCTCCAAGATGGACCTGCTACTGGCCCAGGCCAAGCCCATCAGTGATGATGGTAGCGCCTCTGGGATAAAAGAGTTAAGAAGGGGAAAAAAACAACTAGGCAGCAGCAATTGCAGCTGGAGAGAGGAGTAAGAAGGTGTGAGCGGAACAGCCCTGCAGACACCCAGGTCAGTGAAGAAGGAGGGGGGAGGAGGTGCTCCAGGTACTGGAGCAGAGATTCCCCTGCAGCCCCTGGAGAAGTTCATGGTGAAGCAGGCTGTCCCCCTGCACTCCATGGAGGATAATGGTGGAGGAGAGATTCCACCTGTAGCCCATGGAAGAACCCATGCTGGAGCAGGTGGATGCACCTGAAGCAGGCTGTGACCCTATGGGAAGCCCACACTGGAAGAGGCTCCTGGCAGGACTTGTGACCCCATGCAGAGAGGAGCCCACACCAGAGCAGGTTTGCTGGCAGGACTTGTGACCCTATGGGGGACCCACGCTGGAGCAGTCTGCTCCTGAAGGACTGCATCCTGTGGAAGGGACCCATGCTGGAGCAATTTGTCAAGAGATGCAACCCATTATATTTCTATTCACATTCTTCCCTCTCTAAGCAAGTGATGAGTCGTGTGTATATAGTGCATGCAGCTTTTTCTCAGAATACAAGTCTCCTAGATTTCATGGCAATGACCCTTCCAACTCTGCAGTGTTAGTGGTGGCACCTAGAGTGAATTGATTCTCTTTCAATTATACCTAACCGCTGAGATGATGAAGCAATTGTGATATCCTAGGAGAATAGCTAACCATAAGAAAACATGCATTAGTCTTTCTGAGAGAAAAAAAGTTGGTTTTCATTCTTTTCTAGATGCTGAAGCTTAAAAGGATGTGAAGATAATAGTACATGACCATCAACCTATTAATGTACAATGTGGATTACAGTCTATTCTCCTCTATACTTAGCGACATTGTATTATTAGATATCCAAAACTTTTACATCACAAGTCCTCTTCTACTTACCTATACATCAGACAGATACTAATGAGGAAGCTTTCATTACTTTCAGATAAATTGACCGCACTAATGCTGTTAACATCCATTGCAATTCCATAAATCCACTTTAGGTCTCTCAAAAGAACATCCTACTGGCTTGTCATATAAAGTCAATTTTGCTGTAGTAAAAGACAAGGACTTAGGTTTAAATGCATGTTCTTCTTCTGAGTTAAAAATGAAAGCATGCATACATTGGTATGCATGTATGAAGAATATGCTTTCCTAGTAAATTTTGAGATTATGGGAATAGGGTTTTTTGGGCAAAATTCTGTTTGGTCAGGAGAAGTCCTTCTGCAGATTCTAGAATGTATTTCAGTGCAAATATGACTAACATTTTTCACAAATATGAATGTATCAGGAGATTTTCTTCCATGCTTAGGGAGTTTATTCTCCTGCTTATTTTCAATTAAATATTAGCTCTGGTGAAAGGTTCTTGGATGGGTACATTGAAACCTGCAATCCTCTGTAGATCAGATAAGCCATCATGGGAATATAGCTCGGTGCCTTCATGCTAAACTAAGTTCAGGGTTTCAAGGTCGGTAGAGAGGAATGCATGAACATTACCTTTCATTCTTAAGAGTATATATTTCTCTTATGGGAAGTAATTTTCTCAGTCAGAGCACTGAAGGTGCTTTAAAAGTAAGAAATTCTGTAAATCTTACTTTATTACAGTGAAAGAGCAGAGAAAATGCTGCTGTGTTGCATTTCTGTCTTGTTGACATGGAGTTCTTTGTGTTGAGTAAAATTTTATAAGACTTTTTTCTAATGATAAAAAGAAATAAAATAATCCATGACATTCAGAGCATCTGAAAAATCCAAAATAAATTAACATTTTAGAAAAACTATTATCTTTCTGTTTTCTGCATTGTTTTCCTGAGTTTCTAGTAATTCTATAAAGTACTTTTTTTTTTTTTTTTTTCCCCCACTCTCTTAACAAAATGGCCTCTCCTGGGCATCCCACCCTTGATTTTTCTTCATTTCAGATTCCTTCTTTCTAGGACTGTTCAGCTCTAGATATCCACCCATTTTGCCTTCTTTCCTATCCATTCTCCTCAAATATCCAGTCTTTTGCTCTGATGTGGGTATATCTTGAATATTTTGCCCGGTCTTCTACAACACCCCATAAAACACCCCTGAAACCCTCCCACTTTCTTTTCTACCATAAATAACAGGAACAACAACAGAGTAGCAGTTGAGATTCAATTTCTTCTGGACTCATTATGTGGTCAGTTAACAGCTACTGGCATAAGAATTAAAGTCTATACTGTCCCCTCAAAAAATACATTCTCTCTGTGTCTTACCTTTCATTTCATTGAAATTTCTTTCATTCAGTCAGTCAGTCTTGTGACTGAGTTGTGTAATTTCTATAAAGCTAAGACATGAACCATAGACTAGATCTTTAGCTGATGTAGCTGTTCAAAACGTCACTGAAATCTGTTACTGATAGTAGCCAAGAGTCTTCAGTGGATGAATAAGCAACTTTTCTTATGAAGACACTCAAGTTTACAGAAAGAATGCAAACTGGTATAGAAAATGCAAGGCATAAAATAAGAAGCATGTTTTAATATCAAAGTTGTTCTAGTTTTCATGAGGACATAATGAAACTCCTTTAAAAAAGCTTCTTTACAATATTGTACAGTTTAGCTTCTAAAAGTGTCTTTTCTCTTTCTGTGACCAAATGATATACAAAATATTTCTGCTGCAATGTTAGGAAAATAAACTCGCTAATACTGGTATTGATTTTCTGCTCAATAATCCAGTGCTTTTCAAGTTTTTCTTTTGTCCATGACCTGTCTCTCTTTGACTGGATAAGGAGGCAATATTCATCTATGTCTATTTTTAGAGAGCGACAAGATTGCTAGCCTTTAGCTGGTACTCTGATAGATAATGCACTTTTTGTATACATTGACACTGCATTCTAACCTATTTAACCTAATTAAATAGTAAAAAGACCATAATCGTAGCCTCCATTAGTTTCCTGGTTTAGACCTCAGATGGAGATGTTTATCCTATGCTAGCTGGGGAAGAGTGTGGTTGGTCCCAAACTGCTAGGCAATTGCAGCTCTCAATGAGTGCTAGCAAGCTCCAAATTTTCTGAACATCAAAGGGATATTGCCAAGTATAGCTACTCAAGTTCGAAATCAAACACTAGTCACGTTTTTTTTCTCCAAGATTTCCTTCTCCTACCAGCTCCAGCCTCCCCAGCCATGAGCTCACCTCCATAGCAGAATTAATGCTCCAATTTTCCCTACACATAAGAAAAGCACAAAAGCAAAATACTTACCATTGCCTAAATAGTAAAACCGTGCTACCTAACTGTCACAACTGGAATCTGAATTTCATTAATCACAAAGTCCTTTACGACCAATATATATGTTCTACTTCATCCCTTTACATGTTGGATAAGAGGCCAAATAGGATGTTTATATATTTACAAAAAGGAAGCATGTATATGCACGTGCACTCTGTGTGTGTGTGTGTGTATACACTCATACACACTTGCTTTCTACAGCTTTGCCACGCTTTGAACTATTCCAGCTGACCAGCAAGCATACGAACTTGCCGTTGTAATTTTGAGTACCAGCAAGTCTTGAGTACCAGTTGAACTTGTGGCCTTTTGCTTTTATCAGTCTGTCAGCACTGGCACCGACGTTACTCAGCGTTGTTCAGCGTTACGAAGTGCAGTGTGTTACAGCACCCTTGCAGAAGCTCACCACTTCCATCTGCATTGTCTTACAGAGTATTATGGTTGGTAGGACCCACACATACACTGAAAACAACGTCACCAACGTCAACAGAGCCTACACAATCCAATTACTGTGATCATCACAGTGATCAGCGGGTCCCAATTCATAAATCTGATAATTCTTATCTGTCCTACAACTCCTATTTGCTACGCATTTGGGCACTTCTATCTGAGCCTTTCTAGTTAGGAAGCTCAAGAACCTGCAGACCGACCCTAAGGCATGTTGCACATCATAAGAACCTGTATAGAAAATACTTTTTTGGGGAAAAGAAAGAGTAGAACAGGTCTTTTGTACATTTATATTGCTTTCAAGGTGGGTCTACCCATCATAGGCATGATAAGCATATGACAAATGTATTCCATCCAGACAAGGTGAAAACCTATATATCTCAGGTAGGATACACCACCTTGCTATCTCTACTTTGTGGCTGCTTAGTACTCTGCCAAACGCAGATTTTAGGTTTTTTGGGGAAACAAGGTTGGAAGGGGATAGGCACAGTTAACTTTTATTGAAAAGCATCCTTCGTGTCAAAACTGCTTGAGTTGTAGCCAGAACCAGTGACAGACTTTGAAATGCTCTCTGTTTCACCTGTTCTTGGTTATTTCTCTCTACAAAATATAATATCTAAAAGCATTATTCTCAAAGACAAATCTAGTAAATTACCCTGTCTTTCTCCGGCTTAGCGTGCAGTTAATGGTCCAATAAGGCTCTGTGTTGAAGAGGATGGAAGTGCTGAATAGACAATGCAGTAGAAATATTTTAGTGTCCTCTAGGGATTCATAATTCACATTCTTGTCTGTAGAGCCCTGTAGTAAGGTAAGGTTTTTAGGCGCTGAAATCTCAGAGTCTAGAACATTGGATTGATGTTTCTTTCTTGGCTAATGCCTTCTGTTTTTTTTAAAAAATTATTGTCCTTGGAAACCATACACTGCATGATGCTTTCAGCTGTAGGGACCATCTCAAGAGGCAGAGGACCTACGTGTGACCATCACCTTTTTCATCCACAGCCCAGATATAAAGTGCCCCTGCAACCAGTCTGGATCAAGCCCACCAACTGCACATAGCAGCCAGCCCCAGGATTATGAGATGTGTCGTCTTTGCTTCTGCGCTGGGAAGGCTAGTGAGAAAGGAGAGGAATTTCCTGCGTACCCTCCTCGGAGTGGGAAAATGCTGCAGAGGTACCTGGTGCATGTGCCAGGTGAAGACCATTCTGGCTTTGTGCATACCGCAAGAAATGGTCCAGCCCATTGACAAGATACTGTTCAGAGCTATCACGCTGTGGTGTGTAGGTCTTAGGCTAAACAAAGAACAACGAAAGTCGGGTGGATTTCAGTGGCGCAGGGCCAATTTCCGTGACAAAGTGCATGCAGTATTTTTAAAATATTAAACTCCTGGGGAAAATGCAGCCACATACTACTGAGATAGTTTACCCATTTGTAGATGAATTATGTTATAGCTGTATCAAGAGGCAAAATGTCACCAAGAAATACATCACTGTACTCTTTTTTTTCAGTTTTCATATGAAATTTGAAGACACTTATTTGCAATTTGGAAAGCATTAAAAAGAGTTCTGTTTGTTTTCTGGTACACATTATTTCACGAGGACAACTGTTTGTTGGTTGGTTGGCTTTTTTTCCCCTGGTAGTTATGTTCTACTATTTAGAACAATAACAGAATGAACTAACTTTTTCTTCCAAAGCAAATGAAGAGTGATTTACAGCTGTTGATTACCTCTCCCACTGCCAAAGTCAAACTAAACTCGGGGTGAAAAAAATAGCAGGAAGCACTGTTAGTTTAGGATAAACAGATTTTGTTTCCAGCTGAAACTACAGAGTCTGTTTTAGCCAGTAATCACATGGGCCCTGCTAACTGGGAGTGAATTAGTGCACCCATCTGAAGGAAAGCCTGCCATCTACTGAGGCACCAACAGCCTCTGCGGCAGCACCCGCTTCTCCACCAAGGAGGAACACCCCGCTGTGCTCTGCCTGCGAGAGCTGAAATTAAAGTGTATATGCTGGTAGGTGTGCAGGCATCCATCACAGCTTCGTTTAAAGGCAAAGTGTGTGTGTTTGTGTGGGGGGAAATTAAAAAGAAAAAAGCAACAAAACCAGGCTACACTTCTCATCACAGCTGGGTATCAGGTATGAATCGCTGCTGCTTAACTTTTGCTTCGTCGTGTCTGATGTTAAACAGATCCAACAGCAGAAAGTAGACTGACTCTCTATTTAATCCGACCATACATAACAATATGCCTGGGTGAAAAAGACCACATAAGATTATGAGATTTGTACCATTTTGAAGAGACTCTGAGATTTTAAGTGAAGCTCTACAGATAACATCGCATGGTATCGTGGGGCACTTTATTGTTTTGACAGATGTTTGGTTTCTGTGAAAAGTTAAATAAGCTTATAAAGAGATTTCATCCTGTTTTTTTCCCCCCATATGTGCATGTAAAACATTACCAAAATTAATATTTGCGTGTTTTCTTTAAATGACGTCCACTGCGAAGTAAAAGAAAAGAAACTGTACAATTATTAAAGCTTTTCACAAAATATTTTAATAAGGTTGTAACAGCTTCCACATTAGCAATTTTTAAACTAAAAGAAGCTGACTCACAGTCCATTGAAGTGAATTAGGATTTTTTCACTCATTTCGATGGGCTTTGAATCAGAAAATTTTGAAATACTAAATTTATACATTCATTTAACAGTACCTAATTTTTGGTGAAAGAAATGTACAAAGGAGTATCTGCTTTTTGCTGCTGAGAAAAGTTAAAGGGTATAATTTAACAAAAACCTGTAGCAAGTCCACCACTGCAAATGCTAGATGCCTTAATTGTCAGCCTTACACTTAACACTGTACTTAAGCTACCAGTACAATGCTACGGGTGTGCTGCTACTAGAGATTTTTCCCAATCTCTTGCTTCAGATTGCCAGTAGTTATAATTAGTACAACCACAGCATTGTGCTAGAGAAGTGATTTGTCACAGCTACTGGGACACCTGCCACCATGTGACACTGTTAACATAGGTGGTAGAAAGCAAAAAAACGTAACTGCTTATCTCAACACAGTCCGATTCTTACGTCTGGGGTAAGGGGAAGCAGGGACAAAAGGTTTTGTTTAATCAGCTGTCATTTATCAAACAAGAAAGCTTCCTTTGTCTATACGAAAATTGTTCTGTCATAAGAGGAGAAGAGAGAAAGTTCAAAAGAGAGAGAATGTTTGTGAGGGAGGCAATGTAGATGAAAGAGTTAGAAAAAGTGAAAACCCTTTTATCTGAAAAGGAGCCTTCTTGAGCATCACCCATTTTAAATGCAACCTTGCAAGTAGCCACCACAGACGTAAGTACACAGTATAAATTGCTTCAGAGAAACACATTCACAACACAGTGACAAGAATCAAATAAAAAATTAAACAGAAAGACGTCTGGCACACACTAAAAACAACTATTCTCAGAAATGAAACATTAAGAAGCTCTGGGCCAGTATATTACATTGGCAACATATGAAACCCATCGTATTTTTTTAGTGCAACAGAAGAAACTGGAGCTAGGGTAATAGCTATTATCAAACAGCTACTATTTTTTTTGTCAAGTATTAACTTCAGAGCCTGACGGAGATTTTTGAAACAAACCCCTCTTTTTCCATGTAGGCTGAAGTGACTTTGCAGCCACCCAGGTCATTCAAAACTGTCTCAGCTCCCTTCATCGCTGTTTCACAGCTGATGGAGCAGGCACAAGACAATAGCTTCACAGTCTAGCGCTCCCTTTAAACTTTATTGTTAGCACACTTTACTGTATGTATGGACACATTCAAACATTTCCCAGCTCAGTGCTCCCCCCGACTCCCGGCTCAGTGCTCTGCTCCCCGTAAGTCCCGGGACTGTTTATCTCCCTGTATCAGCAACCTGCTCTGCAGCCCTGAAGCACAGCAAGAATTAGATTTTTTCCAAAGACCATTTCTGCCCTGCATCCCTTGAGCGTAGCACCAGGGCCCCAGTGAAGTGGGAGCTATCTGCAAAGCACAAGACAGCAAAAGCTCCATGACTTTGCTGCTTCTTTTCTGAATCTTTTTTGCTCTCCTCTTTCTTTTTTATTCCTGGGGGGAGAGCAGAGAGAGGCTACTTCCTACTTCCCTGGGGGAGAGCAAAGTGTATGTTGGGGGGGACTTTTCCGAGCATTTCTACGCTCTGAAGGGGAGGCGCGTACCGACTGATGCTGAGCAGGGTTGTTTTCAGTTAGGGGCGAGGAAGGCAAGGGGGGAGTCTGAGCCTGAATGCTGGGGCTTGACTGGCACAGGCTCGACTCAGTGGCCTGGGGGGTCCCACCAACAGAGGAGGAGGGCAACCTGTACAAAAGGTGAGGGGAGAGTTGCTGCGGGACCCGTACAGCCACTCATCAGCCACAGAGTGGGGTGGCAGAGCCTGGCTGCTAGACCGTAACTCAACCCATGAGTGCGGCACTTTGCTAAGAGAGTGTCAAAGCATCAGCGAACGCACCCACTCTCAAGGGAGGCAGACGGGGGGGGGGATGGGGCAGCAGACTGAGGACATAGTGTTTTCTGCGCTCCTTTTTGTGCCAAACACCACTGTTGGTGGGCAGAATCGAAACCCCCTCCCTCCCGGCCTCCCCATGCCATAGCCCTGGCCTTGCTCACCCTCCTGCTGGGGGGCAGTAGGGGAACTGGGAGGCAGGAATGCTTCTTCAGAGGGTGGTAATCCTGGAGGTGCAAGTGCCATTCCTGTACATGCTCCCTGACTCCAAGTTGTCTGGGGGAAAGTCCTCCACGCTGTATGCCCTGCTTTTGAGGGCAGTGGCATAGTAGTCGATGGGTTCCTCTGCAGCATTGTCCATCCAACTGAGGCAGAGCAGCCGCTGGAAGGACCGCTTGAAGTTGTCCGAGAGAAAGCCATAGAGAATGGGGTTGGCACAGCTATTGGCATAGCCCAAGATGACGGAGAGCTGGCTGATGGTGGCATCATCCTGCTCTACGAAGACATTGACCAGCTGCACAATGTAGAAGGGCATCCAGCAGATGACAAAGACCATCACCACCATCATGACCATGAGGGTGATCTTGCGCTCCGAGCGTTTGCGTTGCTGCCAGCCGGCCTTCAGGGCCACCATGCGCATCTTGGCAATGATGAGGATGTAGCAGAGGCAGATGGCCACCACAGGCAGCAAGAAGCCCATGAGAAAGGTGTAGACCACAAAGACCACAAGCCACCTTTGGGTGGGCTCTGGCATGAGCATGTTGCAAGCCACCGTTCCATCGCTGTTGGCTGCTGTGTTGGAGAAGATAATGATGGGCAGAATGATGAGGATGGAAAGCACCCAGACACCCAGATTGACCATCTTAGCCACAGTGGGCCGGCGGTACCTAGCTGCCTTGATGGGGTGCACCACAGCAATGTAGCGGTCCACACTGAGCACGGTCAGGCAGTAGATGCTGGTGAACATGTTGATGGCATCCACGCTGAGCACCAGGCGGCAGAGCAGCGAGCCAAAGGGCCAGTGGTGCAGCAAGGTAGAGGTGACCAGAAAGGGGACACTGAGCATCAGCAACTCGTCTGCAATGGCCAGGTTGAGGATGTAGATGTTGGTGGCCGTCTTCATCTTGGCATAGCGTAGGATCACATAGATGACCATGGAGTTGCCGCACAGCCCCACCAGGCATACCACGGAGTAGATGAAGGAGATGAGGATGGCACTGCCCTGCGACTCACTCAGGGTGCTGTTCGGGGCACCAGAGGAGTTCCTGCCGCCCGAGTCCATGCCCCCCGCCGCCGCCTCTTCCGAGGCGCTGCCGGCTCCGCCGTCACCGCTGTCGCTGCCGCCGCTGTCGCTGCCTGCACCGCCCGGAAGCCTGGTGCAGGTGCCATTGGGGAGCATCCTCTGCCCGGACCTCCCCGCCCCCAGCTCAGAGCAGCAGGCGGCTGCCGCTGCCCGGGCTCGGCATCCCGGCAGCGCTCCCGGCGCGGCTCCTCCCGGGGGCTGGCATGGGGAAGAAGGCGGCTGCCGGCGCCGCTCGCTCCGAGTGGCAGTAATTGCTGCTCTCCGGCTGGTGAATGATTAATAGGCAGCGGCGCGTCACCGGCTACGAAAAGGAGGAGGGAAAGAGAAAAAAAAAA
>VWZZ01002125.1:108665-219129 GCA_013399095.1 Psophia crepitans | reverse complement strand
GTTTCCCTCCTGCCCCGCACTGGTATCCCCCCAGCCAACATACCTCCATTCTGCCAGTTCTCCCTCCATTGCACCTGAGTCTGGGCCAGGGGCACCCCAGGCAAAGGGACCATCTTTTCTCCTCTAGATAAAAAGCCTGGGTCGTGGGTGGGTGGGCAATGTTACCTGGGCAGGCATGCCTCATGCACAGCTGCTGTAACCCTCTCCTCTTACCGCACCACGCACACTGCCCACCCCATGGCGCTGGCACCAGGCACGGCAGTGACTACAACGGATCACATAACCTTCAACCCTAAGTGCAAAAAAACTGCTTGAAAACAGCAATGCCCATGACTCCTGCCACCTTGTCTTGTTCCACCACCAGACATCACGCACTATCAGCACCCAATACTTTACAGCCCTGTCCCTCTCCACATACTCTGTCCGGAAACATGCGCCCCTGCCCCATTCTGACAGCCTAGCACATGCTCTGCCTCTGTCCATCACACGTCCAACAGTGCAGGCACCAGTTTGCATGCTATGGCTCACCATCACTATTTATACCACGATGGTGCCAGGACCATCCTAGCTATGCTGCTGTGCAAACACACCATCTGTCCACTCTTCTGCCCTCTCACATGCTGTTTCCACTCACAGGATCACTTCAGGCTCAACCATCACATGCTACATCACCAGCACTACAACCCCCTCTTTTAATACTGTTCTTAAAACACATGCACATCCCTGATAGGGTTGTACCCACACAGGGTGAGGCTATAAACCCTCTCCAGCACTATACAGTGATACAAAACATCAAAACCATCTCCATTCATACACTACATCTACATATACATACCCATCACTACATAAAAGACATCCCACACTATACCTGTACATCCACAAACTGCTTCTACACACTGTCCCATAACAGGCTATTTTGTACACACACCCTGACCCTAGACAAGCGGAGTCATATACACCCATAGCTACTCATACTGCCGTCTCTAGACAGACGTTGCTGCCTTACACACCTCATCCACACCACCAGTTCCAAACACACATGAACACCAGCAGATAGCCCTAATACTGCATCTCTATACCCTGACAAGCATACTGTTTGCATGTGCTTTGTTTTGTAGTTTATTTAATGTATGACCTTCACATACACCTCTCCTGGGCAGTAAGTCTTTTATCTCCCTATATGTTATTGCTGCATGCATACAGTCTCTCCTTACATACTTACACATAACCCTGAACAATTTGCATACACCACCACTACCTGCCCATTCTGCATTAACCAGACACGGTTACTCACTAATACAGCTGCCCTCACTGCACTAACACTCCCTCAGACAGGCATACATACAAAATACTCAGTAATTGCTTATTCTGTTGGCTGTAGCCACTCATATGTGTAGCATACCACACCTGTATGGACACCAGCCTGCCTCTTCACATGAACTGTCGCCTGTGAGCACCACCTACTTTTGTCAGGAACAGCAGGTCCGCACCGCATAGCTATCACCACAGTGCCTGTGCTGCTACATGCTCCCCACAGCACCACTATACTCAGCATCACACATGCATCCTTACAACCTACTCATTTTACCATGCATAGGCATCACCTCCTACAGTTCACACATCTTGTTATCACTGTCTGCCCACCATCACAATTATATATATTATCACTACCCACCACTTTAATATGCAGATACATGCAGCATTACCATCAATTCATTATAACCCACCATCAGGAATTCATTCTCTCTAGCACTGTATATATCCCTATACCCCTTATCACCAGCAGCAGCTATTCCAACGTATACATGTAACCTCTCTGACTGTATGATTTTCCTTATGTCAGTCATCACCTCCAAGACCTTCTAGTATACAGTGAAAAAAAAAAATTATATTTAACTACAACATGCAAAATCTTTGCTTGCAGGGTGCTATCTGACACTGCTCGAATCTCTACAATTATGTAAATTCAGCTGGAGAATTATTTTCTTTAAAATGTATATTCTGGGAGAATATGAATCAGCTTTCAGTCACTGATATGAGAATGAGCATAAATCAATAGCTGCAAACCCATCAACAACAACATCTGGTTGATTGCAGCACTTTAGTCTGTTTGGAAACCTATAACTCAAATATAATCCAATTTTTGTTTACGTGAACATTTGTTTTAAGGGGCATTTACTTACAGAGCATTGATTGAGGGGTTTCCTCCTTTCATATTGTTATAAATTGGCATTTAACAATAGTATGACTGGAAATGTGAGTGGTTTTAGATTGCTTTTTACGAACATGGGAGCAAAAAGTATTGGTTTTCAGACTATTAATAGTGGTGTCATTGTCACAAAATTTCAGTTCTTGTCTGTGTTGCCCTTCATTACATTTGCATACCTATAAACACCCAGTCACTCATGGAGGAATTTTAGATATTTTATTCATGCTTTGGCCCGTTTTAATTCATTACTTTGCGATGCTAGCATTTGGCCATGCCCCACACCCAAAAGGGTCAGTAAAATCTCTTCTGTTGAAATAGTGTTCTTTCTTACTGCAATGATTCAAAATAAATTACCTGTAAATTGTAACTCCTGCAAAGGTACCAGCTGCATTAGGCATCACACTCATACCTGCTTGATGCATATACCCAGAAAAAACAAAAGGCCACCATAGGCATAATTACAATGAGGTGCCATGCGCTGTATGTCCTACTTAGAAGGCTTGAGGATTTCTGTATCTGCATTCATAGAAGTTTCCTTCAGATACGGAAAATTACATTCACATTCGAGAATGATACCATTCTCCAAAAAGGAATTGTTTGAATGCCTACCTAGTCACTTCGACAGATTGTTCCAACACAGCTTATATGTATTAACTCACCGAGAAATTCCAGCTACTGATCTTTACCAACACTCAATTGCCTGTTGCTCATGATTCAAAAGCATATATTTCTAACCTCAACTACTTGATAAAGTAAAAATGTTTGATTAGAAAGAATGCATTTTATTACCACAATAATGATACAATAACATTATAAATACTAACATTGGTTCATTTCAACCTCATGAAACAGAAGGCATAGTTCCAACAATCAAAATGTCATTTAAAGAAGAAATTCTGACATAAACCAACTAATTTGGAACATCCTTAGACATTTTATTTTTGTCATGCTTTGTTCTTTTACCTGAGGACTTTATCTGTAAAGAGTAGGCCAGAGGTCTTAGCTTGTGTTTACGATCCACCTGTCACAAAACGGAGAAGGGCAGCTTGACCTTCTCAGCATAGTCTGCAGGTTGGCCTAAGACACATGTAGACACTTTCCAATACCCCATTTCTGTAGCAACACCTGCCTCTCCTGGAAGAGTGGAAACAGAATTATCTCTCAAAAATTCTTACTTCTGACCATGCTGCGA
This sequence comes from Psophia crepitans, assembly GCA_013399095.1. Lineage (NCBI taxonomy): Eukaryota > Metazoa > Chordata > Aves > Gruiformes > Psophiidae > Psophia > Psophia crepitans. Next base: position 215,728 of record VWZZ01002125.1, on the reverse strand, counting down.
GATCTAGGGCTAAGGCTCATCACATGCCTAGGGTTAGAGTTAGGGTTAGGAGAGACATGAAGCCTGTAGCTCCAGGTGCAGTGGGAATGCAAAGGGGAAGACCAATGGTGGGAGAGGCTGTGCAAAGAGCTTATGCCTGAACACTTGTTCATTCCTCTTGGACAGTGCTAGGTGTCTCAGGGTACAGTTCAGCCCATGACTATGCATATATTTAAGGTCAGGAGAGAGACAAAGTCAACAGCTCCAGCTGAAAGGGGTTGGAAAAGGGTTTAAAAGCTGCATAAGTTAGACAAAGACTGCACAGATCCTATCCCCTAATGACTTTCTCCTCTGGGCCATAGGTCAGGGTCTTAAGAGGGACTGCCAAATAGTGAGGAGAAGATTTTTCAACCTTTCCTCCCCTGTCCATATTCTCCTCCAGGACATGGCTGGGGTGTTAAGGTAAGGTCCATCCCAAGCACATCTTAGGGTTAGACTTATGTGAGGCAAAGCCCAGAGCTCCAGCTGATGAAGCACGTCCCACACTGATATTGGGAGCTTGATCCTTTACTTTCTTCCCACAGTTTAATGGTAGGCCGGTCAATGCCATCTGAAATATTTGAGGCAAGAAAGCCAGTGGCAGTTAGAAACAACGTTCTAACAAACATTTCTCATGATGATGGGGTAAGGCTGACTCTCAAAATGTCCCACCTAAAAAAACCCTACGAACAGTTCACAAGGCAGGTGATACATTTTCTGTCAGTCAAGATGCATTTCACCCAGTGTCACTGCATCTCAAGTATTGTGCCAAGAAAAAGGAAGCAGTCAAGACACTTAAAAGGAGGCCTGTGGTGATTTATTAAATAATTAAATTCTGGGAAAATATACAAGTGGTTTTCATCAGTATCTTTCAACTTTTCTGCACAGCAGTGGTGTAGCAGCCCGTGAAACTGCTCTAACTTGTATACACCGTGAATCTTCAGCAAATTCAAGAGTTTTGGTAGGCTGAGTCATTTCAATGGTTTTAATTCAGTAAAGTGTCTCCTATTCAAACTGTAGATGCCCTGTGCACCATTCAAACCAAATAAATCTTGCTGAGAAATTAATGGGTGAACATTCTTTTACAACCATTTATTTCTACAAACCAGCAAAATGTTATATAGTTTGGGCAATCAGTTGAATTGTAATCCATTGTAGTTTTGTTAAAAATCATTCAGTATCCGTTTCAATTGCATATTTTTGGAAGTCATACATTTTTCATGACCTTTTGATTAAGATAGAAAATTTCAGGCCACTTAACCACTCAGATGTAAAATCTCTTCTTGCTTTATGACTGGTATCACTCGATGTGCTGTGAGTCAGCAGGGATTTTAACTTTTCATTAGAATGTAAACATATTTTAAAATGTTTCCCTTTTAATACAGCTATTGTATCTTAGATTTCGTGATTCTGCTTATCATTTTACTTTTAGCAAAGGACCTAAACTTTACATCAATTTCAGTTATGCTTGAAAATGCAGTGCAAATAGACAGATGGAAGTGATTCATTATAATGGTATGTTAGAAAGCATTTTCTCCTAAAAGGAAAATTTTGTCATTTGAACTTTACAATTAATTGAGACATTAACATCTATTCTGTAAAAACAGATGTTTTAAAGCACATTCATCAGGGAAAGACTCAAGCTGTTGCTTAGTGAACATGTAAATGGTTCTTTGTCTCTTGATCCAGATGCATTTATTTCAGACTTAGCTGTTGAAAATATTAAAATCAGATGGTTGACAAAAGCTGCTTTACATTGCAATTCTTCCCACTTCATCACTTTTTCTCCTGTAGTAGTTAATAACTGACACAGAGTACCATTACAGAAATCAATTATGTGGCAGAGTCGTACAACAAAGTGTTCTGTGCCATTAATTTTTTCAGGAAAGCTGAGGGCTGAATACACGTGCTGACAGCACAGTCCCCAAGTTCTCCAGAGCAAGGTTGCTGCTCCAGCAAGCAAGATAAGACATAGTGCCAGATTCTGATCTCAGACACACTTTTACAAATACAGGTAATTCTACTGACTTTTAATTAACCCGGTCTGTATTGATGTACCAGTGGTTGGGGCCTTGGTTTTCAGTCCTTACCTCCCTTTGAAAAGTTACTTGATGGCAAGTGGCACCAGCAGTAGGTGCAGCTGAAATGCTACTGCGTATGTTTTGGCTGTAAACATAGCCAAGGAAAAACTGGATTTAGCAGATTTTCATCAGGCCCAGTTAAAACCTGCCTGGAGCAGAGCAGATAGTTGTACATAAAATCTTGCTACAGCTTGATTAACTTGAATATTTGAAAAGAATGAGGGAGTTGTCTTAGCTGGACAAATAACACCTGAGAAGTCATGCTCCCCAAATAATACTAACTAGTTGTATGGTATAATGCGTATCCCAACAGAAAAACTTGGTGTGTTAAAAAGGTAAGGCAACTTGTCTCATCACTTTGAAGGGCATAAATCAAACAAATACTCATAGCAGGAAAATTGCATGCTTTATTTCTTACTTGGAAGTAGGGGTATCTTCTAGGAGTAAATGTCTTAATCTGGTGAAAATTGCCGCATTTCTATTGACTTCGCTGAGCATGGATCATTATGTTCGCTGAGCCTTGCCTCTGAGGTTTCACAGGGGCATGTATTCCATCCTGGGGCAGAATATGTATGAATCAGTTGCTAGTCATTACAGCATGACTGAACAGACAGGACCCCAGTGCGTTTCCTCAAAGGGAAAGAAGTGTGGAGTTGTGGTTTGATACCTACGGACATCGTTGGCATCCGGAAACATCTAGAGTTCAAATTACAACACTGGTGTCAGAACTGATTTCCTCTGTAAGTATATATCCTTGGCAAGACTTGTCTAATTCTAGATGTATCTTTTGAGGAGAAAATTAGGATCTAGTTACACTTTTTTGGTAACATTTAGAAGCCTAGCTAGCCTAAAGCACTTTACAAAACATTAAAAGAGCTGTTGGTTTGCAATTTGTACGTATCAGCCGTCTTGATCTCAGTCAAAACTGTTACATGCAGCTCTGAGTACGGAGATTTGCTTTATAGGGAAACAGTATATTCTTCGGAGAAATGGTCATGAAGCTTCCACAGGGATTTGAGAAAGTTTTATTTATTATCTTTGCTTTTAGCCTCTATAAAATTGGAGCACTTCAAGATGATTGATAGGTATCACTATATTTAACCCCCCCCAAAAAAGACATTTTGGAAACAATTGAGTTAGGCTTGACACAAAAATAATCTCAAAAGACATTTCACATGGTGAAAATTTGTGGTGGTGTTTATAGCAGTTTCCTTTACTTTGTGTGGCTGTGCAGGATAAAATGCCTCAAATTACCTATAGATAAATGGGCAAAACTGTTGAAACCAAGGAGGGCTTCATCCGTTACCCCTGAAGAAAGCTTTGCACACTTCATCTCATAGGAGATGGAAGAGAAACTTCTCTTATTTTACCTGTAGAACAGAGTCGCTTCTACCTCTTCTCTCTTCACTGTAAGATATAATAATGAAATTAAAATGAATGAAAACTTGTTAAAATTGTCATTGTTGAATGGAAATGTCAAAAACCCCTTTTGATGGGACAAGCTTGCAATTTATTCACACATTCCTGTTATAATCCCCATGCCAAGTGTGTTGTATAACTACCATTTTAATTCCGTGAACAATTCTACAGAATTTTTAATACTTTGCTTGTTCTTCCTTCCTTCTAAGTGTTGCTATAATTTTACTGACTCCCCGCTGTGTAATCTTTGGGGTCTTGGAATTGTGTCATGTCATACAAATGACTCACTATAAACTCTCTGTTTTGAAGAACCGCTTAATCTTTAAATAGCTGTATTCATATAAATTACAAGAAGAGTGGGAATTTTTCGTCATTCAGGCAGAGATGGAAATGTGCATTCAAAGAACATGCAAATGTATTGAAAAATTTTTGGCTTGAAAAATGTCTCTAAAAGTGAACCTTCCCAATAATTTGACTCCTTGAACTATTTCATGACTGATTTAATCAAAGACACCCGTGACATGATTTTCATTCTGTCCATCAGTAAGCACAAGTAATTGCAAATAACTATCGCAAAAGCTAGTTGAGGAAAGTAGTGTTACGTCTTCTGCTCCTTGTCTTGTAGTGAAGTACTTCCCTACAGCGGACACTGTTCTCTGGTGCTGTGTCCAGCCTTGTTTTGAAATTTCTTGGTTGCTAGTGCTCACCAGCCTCTTTACAGTAATTGTTAATTGTATGCCGGTTGGATACCGTTTGCCAGTGCTAAATGTTTATTTTGGCAGGCCTGGATACAGTCAGAAATTAAATATTGCACTAAATGTATGAGCAAAATGAGGGGGTGATCAATTATGGATGGAGAGAGCTGGGGAGAAGGGGAGGTGCTGTTTGCATGTAAATAACTTTTATAAAAATAAGGAAACTGCTATGATTGCCAAGGGAAAAGTAAATTTATAGGAAAACCAGAGATGTTGTATGATACCCAGTTAAATTTCATTACTTTTTTCATCTGGCTTGTGGAAAGAGTTCTTAGTGTGTGAGTTTTCATGTAAAGGTCATATGAATAAATGATACAGATCTTCCTGATGGATAACTTTTCAACCTTCTGAAACATATTTCTGCAGCAAACAATCATTTAATTCACAATAAATCTCATTAAAAATTGACGGCTTATCATAATCTGGCGTGTAATCATTTCTTTTTACTTGGGAGAACAGGGAAGTGATTTTTATCATGGAAATGATACTATGCAATTAAAGGGAAATATGGCTACTAACAACTGAAGTAGCAGTACATGTCGTACAGTGACATCATAGGTCTATTTTGTGTTGTTTGAAATTTAAGTCCATCTTCACAAGATTAATTGAAGAAAAGCATAATCCTAGAGTTACCTTTGGTTATCTGTGGTACTTTTACATCTCTGAAGACAGTTCAACATTTGAGGCATGCTATTTTATACACTTAACAGTCATTGAAAATATTTCAGATTTTTCTTTTTTTTTATCTGTTATATTTGGTATTCCGATGTCCTGTATTTTGAGTAGCCACCAATGCTACTGCAGAAGGGATATTAAAAAGTGCCATTATGATCTTAAATATAACACACAAAAAACCACTTATGGTGTGAAATACTGGAAAATCAATGATGAATAAAAAATCGTTAACATATCCAAATAAGTTTCATAAAATAGAGTATGCTGTCATGTTTTTATAGGGAAAATACTGAGGAAAAATTACCTCACAAGCTCTAAAACTGTATAAATAGATTTTTACATTCATTGAGGGTGACCTGCTAATACAAGATTACTAAGTTTTGCCACTGACTTCAAACTGAGAGGCAAACCTAAAATTCCAACTCCAGCAGAACTCATAATGCGATAGCTTACTCTATACAGGCACATAGTTCTCAAATTTCTTTATGATTTTTATTATTCTTTGAAACCTGGAAATAAGTTTATATTGAGAATTTTTTAATGGGGAACTTCAGTTTCTGCTCCTTTAGGATGCAATAGAAGCAAGATGCAGTACTTAATGAATGTTTTTTAAATATCTACATTTTTCTAAGATACTGAAGCTTAGCAAAACATCAAAGATCATCAGACTCTGAATATGATTAAAAGTGCATTTGAAGAAAAAAGTTTATTTTTTTTATTACAGAAACTTCATTGAGCTCTTACACTGGAAAACTATGCTGAGTGTGGTGCTGAATTTTGTATTTAATAATTTATCTTCTTTTAGCATTTGCATAGTTTCATCCAATCTCTTTTGAACAAAATATCTTTTTTTGTAGTTCTTATATTAAGTTATGCAAATGGTTATCATTAAGGGATTTTGAAAGTTATGCAGCCTACAAAAAGGAGGAAATTGTGTCAACATATATGTAGCATGCAATTATGTATATGAAGTGCTAGAAAGCACATGTGAGAAAATACCATGATGCGACAGAAAATCTCCACTTCCAAATCCCGCTCCAATTAACATGTAGTCCCTGTGGTATATCATTGTCCTGGTTTTGGCTGAGATAAAGTTAATTTCCTTTCTAGTAGCCGGTATAGTGCTGTGTTTTGGGTTTAGCATGAGAACACTGTTGATCACACACTGATGTTTTTAGTTGTTGCTGGGTAGTTGTAGTGTCTACACTAAGTCAAGGACTTTTCCACTTCTCACGACCTGCCGGGTGCAGAAGAAGCTGGGAGAGCACAGCCAGGACAGCTGGCCCAGCCTGGCCAAAGGGATATTCCCTGCCATATGGCATCATGCTCCCTATATAACTGGGGAAGCTAGCCAGGAGGTGGGATTCCTGCTCGGAAACAGACTGGGCATTGGATTGGGTTTTTTTCCTTCCACATGTGGTGAGCAATTGCATTTGTGCATCACTTGTTTTATATATATATGGTATTGTCTTCTTGTTGTTGTTATTCTCTTCCTTTGTTACCTTATTAAACTGTCTTTAGCTCAATCCATGAGTTTTTTCCATTCTCCTCCCCATCTCCTTTGCAGGGGAGGGGCAAGCAAGCAGCTGCATGTTGCTCAGTTTCCAGCTGGGGTTAAACCATGACAATTGGAAGTGTTCGGGATCAGGTAGGATGGGGCTTTGGTCAACCAGGTCTAGTGGAGGGTGTCCCTGCCCACGGCAGGGGGGTTGGAACTGGGTGATCTTTATGGTCCCTTCCAACCCAAACCATTCTGTGATTCTATGATTCTAATTATGCAGTAAAACAGAACAAAATCCTTTCCCGTCTGACATGATCAAATACTTTACACGGTTTTATCTTGCATATTTTATGAAGTTGAAGGACTTTTGTTTCATTTTCTGAATGACCAGAAAAAAAGCCAAAGGCTAGGTTTTATTTTGTTAGGTTTAAATTGAGCTTGATAGCTTAAAATGCAGTTGCAGAGTAAAAAGTTACAGCTAGGTAAATACAGTTGTAAAATAGATTTATTTTAATAGTCACCTATGCTCACTATTTTAGGAAGAAATCACTTTCAAACAAACAAGCAGAAAATTCCAAATAACAGCAACACCACTTTGAGCAGGCAGTTTGTTAGCTTCTATTCAAGGGATGGGAGGCCCTCTGTTTTCCTTAACCTATCCAGTGGTGTGTGCTGAGAAACAAGATTTTACACCACCAGCCAGATTTAGCTTCTTTCATTTTTACCTGTTTTCCTGTTTTGCTGTCACCCTGTACATCTCTTCCCCAGTATTTTGCATCATTCCTTTTTTCATGCCAAGCAGTTTGTAGGGTTTGCACTTTTGGATCTAACGGGTTATAGGTCAAAGCACACAATTAACGTGCTTCTCATCCTGTGAAACCTGATTGTCCATAGGATGCTATGCCCTCGTTTCTCCCCAATGCCTTTGTTACTGCTGCTTCTGAGATCAAACACATGAATAACTGAGAAAATTAAGAACTGTGCAGTGTGTCAGCAGCCTTAGAAATAGTCTACATAATCCAATATTTCTCTCTCTGAATGGATAATGGCAACCATTACTGCAGTGTCTGAGAGCTGAGCCCTGGGGATTGTTAATTCCCACTGAGTTGGGTGCCTAACCTGTGGGCATGCCTGGTGTGTCAGCCTGCAGTTCAGTAGCCAGCAGGTCCTGCTCAGAGCTGCTTAGCTAACCCTGCTGCCAGGGGACACCAACAGGCCGGACCCTGGGAGCAGAAGTCTCTCGCTATGTGTTCCGTAGGCATGGCCAAGACGTAAATTTTTCCCTAGGGCTCAGACACCAGCAGAGCTACACGGGAGATGAGAACTGGAAGGCAGCTCTATTTTTTAAAGTGCAGACAGACATACCAGTCATATCCAGATCACACTTACTGTTTTATTTTGGGATTTTTTCAGGATTCCCACACAGACTCCTTTACAAGGGGAGTGGAATAAATCGAGGTGTGGTTACTTTTTTCTCTTAGAAAACCTAGAACAACTAAAAGATGTTAGTTATTCTAAAGTACTGAAGATATGACATATGATATGCTGATCCAGCTGTGGTAAAATTTCCACTGAATTAAGTGAAGCCAGTATTTCATTTGGGGAATACTGTAGTGGATGAACAAACAACTCAACATTCCCTGTTCTGATGCAAATAAGCGCATCACATTGTGCTAGTACATGATTATCAGATAATATAACCATGACTATAAAGGTGGGGTTGACTAATTAGATTAGAAAGACTGTAGATGTTGTATGGTACATTGTAACTCTTATAGAGTTCATAAACTGAACTGCTATCTGTAAATGTGGGGAAAATGTGTGGAGATAATTCTTAACTAGCCTGTACCATTAACAGTGGTTAAAAAACAGCTGTGAGTGCAATTCTTTCCATTTATATCTCAACATTCAGTTTTGGAACAGGTTCAGGTTACAGTGGGCAGGATCCTGCTAGCCTGACAGACATTAAAATTCTGAGATTTTTCTCCTCGGTGGATTATAGATGCAAAATTCATCTCATAACCATTATCATGCTGTGGGATAGGCAGAATTATTTTCAGTCTTACTAATTTGAGTTGATCAGTCAGTGAGGTTTTTTTTTAAAAACAAACTACAGAAGAACAGGAGGGTAGGATTTTCTGAAGCCATTGCTTGGCACTGTTTTCTTTTGAAAGCTTTTTATCTATTTCCTTCTGTCATTGATTCCTCTAACTCATATCAGCTCTGATGCTGCCACCTTCATGCACTTCAGGTATCATCTAAAGCCACAGGAGTGTAGACTGAATAACAGTTGCAGAATTGGCCTTTTTTGAAGTATTTGGTATTGAATATTCCTCTGATGCTGAAATAAGGCCTTCTAGAAAAACAAAAGGAAAATGTTCATTATTGACTGTGCATCATAAAAAACCCTTTTTCCCTCACTTGTGCTGGTTTTGACATTATTAGAAAATTCCATTGCAGGATTAGGATGTAATTGAATGGGAACAATTTCTGACTTCAGTCAAAGCATTATCAGACTCATTTTCTGATGTGGAGAGAAAAATAAACAAGATGATTTTGGAGATGCCTAACATTTATATGATGGGATTATTTTAAAGCTTTTGTCTTAGAATCTTAAAATAAAAATCCTTCCACAAAATAGACATAAAATAGATTCAGGAGTCTGTTCCAGAAACCTGTCTCATCTTTTAATTTCTTATCAGCTGCTAACGCCTGATTTGCAAAAAATTTTGCCTGAAACTTCTGTTATTTGGATTCTATTTTTAGGATTAGAACACTAGTCTTAAAGATGCAGCATCATTATTTTAAGACATACAGATCTGTGGAGAAATAACTTCAGTATCATCCATGTGTGCTACATATTGATTAATGAGTCAGATCCCTGCCAAATAGTACTTGACATCTGAGGCAAATCAGTACTTGGCATCATAATGGATAGAATTCTCATTACTCATCTGTAATATGAAAGGTCTATCTAAGCTCCCCAGTTTGGTCCTAGTTTTTGTCTACTCTACTAAGATTCCAGGACTGAAGAGTTACTAAAACACACCATCCACATTGTTTCAGGCCTGGTTAATTAAAGCTCATTGCCAAGCAATGCTATTTCTTTCTGCAGCTATGCCGAGACCCAGTGAATAGACCTGAGCTCTCTTCTGTCAGGGTCCAAGTTTCCTGCTCAGCACATTTTAGCAGTCATAACTCACACATGCTTCCCAGTGAGCTGCGAGAGTTCCATCCTTTCTGTGCATTGCTGTTCCTTTAAGAGAACAAGTTGGACGTAGCTGCAACGTTTCCTGCTATCTTGTCTCAAGAACAAAAAGAGATTTCATCTGCAGGTTCTCACAAATTTGTAATTAAAACACCAACACATTCTTTGCACTTGTGCGGTTTTAGTCCTGCAGCCTTGTTATTTGTGGACCTTCCTTTGAGCTGGACTGGATAGCAAGCTCTCAGTGGCAGCATTTTAGGATGCGTAGAAACAGGGGCTGGTGAGATAGGACATGTGCTGTAGTAACAGCTAAGGATATGAAGAGTCATTCTTCAAAAAGTTATGAATAAAGTAAAAGGGAAATGGATTCTGCAGCAATAGCCATTGACCTTGTTTCTCCTTTCTACCTTGCAGTTTAATGAAGCTGGTTATGAATCAGCTGAACACTGTAGGAGTGAGTTCTTACTTCACCATAATTTTTGCTCTATGCATATTTCTTATACATTCAGTCCCTAATTTTAGCATTGATTTTACTCTTATGGTTTTATAGTCTGCATGAATCTATTTTCTTTCTCAGAAGAAAAGCAGTAAATAGTCCTCCTAAGTGCAGTTTGCATTCACATGTAGGTACAAAACCTTGTTAATATTTCCCTGTTGTGCTTGTCTGAAAGGCTTACTCAAAAGAATTTCATTTTTACTGTGAGCTAGTTAGTCCATTTAAGATGAATAAACCACAAACACTACAAACCAATGTGTCAGTAATTTCAAAGTATTTAAAGACAGCTATAGGAAATGGTATTTTTAACTTTTTTACTTTTTTAAAACTTTTAAATTTTTTACATTACTTAACATTTTTACCTCCTACCTTGGTGAACTTCCAGATTTTCTGGGTGTATACATGGATGCAGGAAGATTTACTGTATTTTAGAGACCAAGAAATATATCCCAAAAGGCTTCCCCCCTCTACTTCATAAGCTGATAATGCATCCCTGCATTCTAAGGGAGGGAGGGGGCGGAGGGGAAACAGCCCTGTGAAACATGTAGCATAAGCTGTCATGGAAGATGTCACTTTGGTTCATTGCTCATCCTTCTGACATATTCAGAAATCTCTACACTACGGGAAAGACCTCAGCATCCAGTGTTGCTTGGCCAATATGAAAAGAGATATTAGTCCGTATTTTCCCCATTTAGAGTCAGCTGGTCCATGAAGATCCATCCTTCATTTTTTGAGACTGGTTCCTTGAAGGCAAAAGTAGTATGACCAAAAGTGACCCAAAGTTCTACAGATGCTTTAGAAAGCAGAAGCCATGACTGTCCTGGCACCAATTACAAATATAGTACCGCAAAGGCCTTTGGAACAAAGAAAGTTTGAAGTTTGAAGCTACTGTTTGACTACTGCACTGGTTCATCCTGACATTTGTTTTAGTGAAGTGTTACAGTTAGACAAGCTGAAACAGCCATGCTTATTGTTTCATTGTGGTATCATTACAGAAGTCTCCCTTGTTCTTCCATTAATGATGTGAAATCTCTACTCCCACGTCCCTGCAAGGGCAGGGAGCTTGGTGACACCGAGACTGCTTTGGGCATTCAGGTTGCCAGCTTTGTGTGGTAGTATGCACACTGTTTTGTGTTTTCTTGTCTACCTAAAAATTCTGGGGACTTTTAGCATCATTTTTTTATCAGCAGTCCCTCCTGGCAAAGACAAAAAATTATATTATTTCCCCCGTGACAGTTTACCTGCATTCTAAGATGTTTTACCCCGTGTTTCTATACATTAGGCCATTTGCAGGCAGACATAAAGCGTGGAGTAGAATAGCCCAGCTCTGAGACTGCAAGCCTTGTTCATGTGTACTGGCCATACCTGATGAACTAACATAGTATTTTCACAGAATTGGCAGGAGAAAGGAAAAGTTCTCATTTTTCTCTATACTGCGTGCTGTTGTTCCTCTCTGTGATCACCTCAATACCTTCCTGATACAAATCTACTCTAAACTAAAGTACTGGCAGTGTTTGGTGGTATCCTGTTCTCTGCCCATAGCATGCAACAATTAAATCTGAGAAAAGAAAGACTTCAGTTTAACCATGCTATGTGACTTGAATATAGAGAACTTTTTTTCTTATTAAGAGGTCTGGCAGGATGGTCCCTGTGAGGTGCAATCTCTACGAATCTACAAAAAGATCTTACTGTGTCTTCTCCAGTAGCACCAGCCGTCCCTTCCTATGCTGAGTTCCCATCATAATAGAGATGAGAAGGGAGGGGAGGAAGTGGGTGAGAGAAGTACCTACATTTCCTCCTCCTCTTTCACCTTCCACTCCAACACGTGGTTCGAATGGAGGAAGGTAAGCAGCCACCCATCAGCTTATGTTTGTGGTCTTCCCACATTTGTTTTTGTAATGACTGTACTAACATCCAGTGAACCTGAGAAAAATCATTGCCTTGTTATCCTACATAGAGACATAATAAAACAGAGTTCTCAGCCTGAACAATTTACAGTCCAAAATGACAGAAAACAGAGGGGGAAAAAAGCATTACAGTTTCTTCAAGAAGCTGGAGAATTGAGAAAATGAGGACTGGATTTTTAAAGATATTTTGATGTTTATACATGTTTATACATCAAAATATTGGTGGGCTAAATATACATAGGAATATAAGACTCAGAGCCATAATGTCTCTAATTACTGTAAATTAATTGCAATTATGCTCAGAAATATTGCGAGCAATTTACAAAAAGCTTTTAGACCAAAAAAATAAAGCAAAGAATTGTATTAATAAAACTGAATGATTCTGTGCACTAGCTATTAATTGGGTGACCTTCTGCAGGAAGGACTTTTGCATATAGCCCACTTGTATGAGCTTTATAAATGCAAGGCAGCAGAACAGTAAAAACTTGATGAGGCATTCCTTTGTTTCAATTTTGCTAAGCAGAAAGAGGACTCTCAATAATGAGTCGCAACAATTGCTCTGTGGCCAACATACTTAGAGGGAAAAGGGCTGTTCTGAGTTCTTGTTAGGGGACATTAATTCAAGCTAAATGAAATAAAAAAGATTACAATCTTCCAAGGCTGCTACAATTAAACCTGACTAGCACCAGATGTCACCAGTTAAAGGGAGCACAGAGTAAGTGTGCTCAGCTTCATGAGATACAGTAGGGACATATAATAATAAAACTCACTTATCCATAAATTTTAGGCTTCTTCAAGGCTAAGCACCAACTAAGCAGGGTTTTGGTTGTCTGAATTTAATGGCTTATCAAAGGAAAGGGTTCAGATGCTGAAACTGAATCTAGAAGCAGAAAAGATACCACCACGACCAGATTTGTAAATTGAGTCCCAGCAGTTGCTCTGTGGCTGTCTAGGGGAACCAAAAATCTGTAGGCACTGTCCAAGTCAGTATTAAAATTCCAGAGACACGTGGAACCTTTTTTCATGCAAATGTACAGAACCGCCCCAGCTCTTTGGTCCAGCGCCCAGCTCAGTGAGGAGGCTGGCAGGGTTCCATAACTCAGCCATTCTACTTCCTAGACCTCCTCAGATCTCAGGGTAAGGATACAGACTTTATCTCAACACCAGGAGAGAAAAATCTAGTATGTGCTGATAATCCTGAGTTTTCTCAGTGAGAGAGACCAACCTCCTTTAAAACAGCGCCATAAACAGAAAATTCTTTCACAAGAAGTGGAAATGCTGCATCCGGAGCCTAAAGTAATATGAACTACCACCTTCTAACAAGACATCCATGTGGATATCTGCTTTTGTGGGTAGGGCAAGTTTCATCTCAGGTTGTTCACGCAGTTTTAAAGATGCTTGGAAGGAAATGGCTAATCATTGCTGTAACCCCAATCCATTTCAGCATAATCTATAGAAAAGAATTGGGTGAGGGGGCAGTTTGCTTTATTTCTGACATAAAGCCTTCTCTTTTCTGCATATTAACGTGTTTCAACTTGAGGTGATTGGGGATTCAACATAAATGTGAGCTTGTATCTGTCTGCATTTCCTTATCGGTCTTTATGCAGGCTCTCAGCTTCTTTAGTTGCTGCTGTTTATATTTTTAGCATGCCTTTGTATTTGTATGCAACAACAGCCATGCTAAATGAAGATTTATACATACAAAGAGTAATTGAAAACACCTGAAGACAAAACTCGGAAGAAATAGATGTAATAACCAGCTTCTTGATCTTTAAGGCTTTGCTATTGCAACCATTTAAGCACATGGCATTTATTTTAATAAGTCCGCTGTTTACATTATTATTACAGGTGTGAACAGCCTCAGCCACAGTTATATTAATTGTGGGACTGAGGCAATCTAGAAATGACACAGCTGCATTAGTATCTGTCGTTGTTTACAGAGGAAAGGTACTTGTAAGGCATTCATGGCATATTGTGTGCCCTGCTCAAAGAAAACTTGAAGGTACAGTTTTCCTTTTGTTGCGCCCATTCAGTAAATTTTTTGATGAGGTAAAAGAGCTGCTGGATGGCAGAAATGTCTCAGACACATGTCAGCACTAGTCTCTATTTGTCTCTGGCTAAAGCACAGGAAAATACTTCTTTTCCATCTCTGCTTCTGTATTTTTAGAGACATTTTTTAAAACACTTGACATCACATCTAGAAGGCCCCTTCATAAAAAGAGCTGATATGTTCACCAGTGACAACATGGGGGTTTCTTTAATAGGAAAGTAATAAAAAAATCTTTCCTAACTATATGTGTAAGAGAATTTTGCCGGCCATGTTCTGCAACAGAGAATTAGTAAATTGCAATCTGAAAGGGGAAAAAATATTAACTTTGGAAATAGGAAGAAGTAACTGGTACATTGTGCCTCTTCATGCTAGCAGGCAGAAAAACATGTTCTCAGAGTCAGCCAGATCTTAAGGCTTTAGAGATAAGGACCAGTGCATTGAATAAAAAACAGGATCCAGTGGGTGGCCAGTGCACAATTTAGAGATTAGGATAACATTTTTCATCTCTCTGTTCTGGCAGACCACTGCATTTTGAATTAGCTGCAGTTTCCAGGCATCCTGCAAGCTTGGTCCTAGCAAGCATCACCACCTCCTGTGACAAAGATGTCACCATCGAGCCTGGTATGTAGTCTTGCATCTTAGGAAAAAGGCTGCAGCTTTTTAGCCTGCCCAAATGGTAAAAGGCATTTCTGGCTACAGTTGCTATGGGAATACAGGAGCAAAAATGAATCAAATCACCTTGAAAATTAGACCACTAAAGAAACATAAAATGTTCTGAAGCTTGAAATATCACCCAGTGGCATTAAATCTCAAAACTCTGCTGTTATTTTAATATTTGAATAACAAACTGTTTCTCAAATATCAGGAAGTATTGTAAAGGGCAGCACCAACATCTTACTGTGAAGATGGCATTTGTTGTATTTGTGTGGAAAGCGCAAATAATAGTAATAAGACTTCTATAAAAGGACAACCAAATGGAATGGGATGAGAAAGACTTTTTTTTTTTCTGGGAAAAGGACTCATACATAAATACATATAAATTTTTTTCTACTTCTTGTCTACATACCACAGGTCAATATTGCAAATATTAGACTTTTGAGTACTAGGAGAGTAAAGTACCATGGATTTGCTACATTGAAAGTATATGGAGCTTGATCACAGTCCCCAAGGAAAAACCCTCTCTTTGGTATTCCAGATGAACTTCATTAATCTACAGCTACCTATTGCACATTATCCGCTCAAGCAATGCACCTGAGGGGCAGGCTGTCTAACGATTTAGCTACTAGGCTCCCAGATTCAAGATCTTATTGAGTAACTTGACTCCTCTGGGGATTTTCTGTGTTCCTTTTTAGGTCTGAACCTAAACTGCTCTACAAGAAACCTGGGTTCAGTTTCTCAGGATGACACAGTGAGATGCTTGAAAATAGCAGAGCTGCTGTCCTGGTGCATAATGAAGTTCAGGAGAGGTGTCCAAGTACCTTGACAACAGAGAGTGAAATATGTAATGGAAGAAAAGGATTTCCAGAAGCCAGCATGCTGAGGAAGAAATACTGAGGTTACCTGCCAGAGACTCTCAGGAACAATATGGCAAGATGTGTTTCTGGAAGACAGGTATGCATTGACCCTGTGTTTGTAGGATATGCACATTGCTGCCTAAGCACCAGTCACTTGAGTTCTTTCTGGGAAGGACAGGAGTTCCTTTTTATAAGAAATTGGGATCCTCCCCAGAAGATTTTTCTTTCATAGAGATTAAAGTATGTTACTGGAAAACAACAAACCCCCTTTCAGACCTTCCAAACTTTATTTGGAAGTCTCAGCTTGTATTCTGAGATGTGCTGGAGCTATCCCACTTTGTATAAATAATGAATTACTTCAACTGAGGAAAAAAAAGAGAAGACTGACATTGTAGGTGTTGGCTAGGATACTAACCTAGGGACAATCAGGTTCTAAGTCACCCTCTTGATGAATCTTTGATCATCTCTCACAAATTGCTTCTTTCCACCAAGAGCTCTGGGGGAGGGAACTTAAAAGGAGAGGGTAAATTAGTAAAAGAGCCTGTGCTGTCCTCCTCATTAACTCTGAAGGGAATCAACAAAGTAGTAAAGATTTGGGTGGTTATGTAGTTTCTGGAGAGCACATCTTTGCGGCCAGCTCTTACAGCCCTTTACAGGGGCAGCTGTGAACACCAGCAATATCATGCTAGCACTGAGGGAAATGCAGTGCCAGTGGAATGGGGCCAGAGGTCCCACTCAGTGGTTATGTAGGGGTATAGGAAATGCTGCTTTACAAATCATGTTTACTTCCTTAAATCATTGCTGAAATGCAACCTGATTCCAGGGAATTTCTGAACTTCCTTGCTTTTGAGACACCACAGCAAATCTCAGAGCCCTGGTTCCTCTGTAGAAGATGAGAGCTAGGGCTGTTCCCAGGAGTGAAGAACATCAAAGGGAATCTAAAGCAGCTTCCTGGCCAAGAGCATCCAAGAATCAGTATAGCTATTTTGGTTCTCTTAGAGAAACAGCCCAACTAATCAAAGAAATTACTTGACTTTTCCAAAACAGGCTGCTTCCAGAAACTTGCGCCTGTGGCATATTTTGAAAAACTGATGCATTTGGTTCCCAAATGAGCTATACTTTTACTAGTGTCAGAATTTGCTGGAAATGGAAATTAAGCATTCAGAACAGCTATGCAGACTGGAGTCCTCCCACCTTTATACCAACAGGAGTGCATTTTTGCAGTGGTGTTAAAGTGTTGAACACACAAGTGTTACAACCCACACAGGGCAAGGTAAAGCTTTTGTGTTATGCTAAGGGACTTGAACTCCTACAGTCAAACAGTTTTCAGCTACTGTGATTGTCTGTCAGAGCAACAGCTTTGTCAGTATTTTGAGGAAAAAAAAATGTTTTGAGTGGGAAATAAAAGAGAAAACCTTGAGGTATGTTTGTGAACAGAATTTGTCCTTTTCAATCACAGCCATGGCAGTATTGCACTTTGAAGCCTTTAAACATTAACCAAGAATAAAGAACATTGTCTGCTGTTTGGGGCACTTATGTTACACGATCAAGGTCTCTTAGCAGTTGAGAGGATTATCCTGATTCTCCCTTTCATCTGCCTCTGGTGTGCCAGAGACAGTATTATCACATGCAGGCTCCAAGTCTCAGTAGCGGGTAGGCTGCCTTTCTCTTGAGTATTGGACATTCTTGATGTGCTTACACTCAGCTTTTTGTCTTCTGAGTATTATGTACAGATCACATAGAAATTTCTGAAAGCAAGAAAAAAAATTGTCCTATCTTGGTCTGTCAGAGAGCAGCAAGGACTGGCTGCTCCTGAGAAAGGGTGAGCCAGGACATGAGGGTGATCCCAGCTAGGTGGTGTTCTCAGTGACCAGAGCATGGTCCTGCAGCATCTGAGCACAGCAGGCTCAACATGACTTTCCAGCTGCTGGAAACAGGTTCCACCCACAGCCCCAGGCAAGGCAAAGTGATGAATCAGGTCTGGGGTCCATGTGGAGACTCCAGTTGGGTGCAGCAGGAGACAGGGCTGCAGACAGAACTGGAAAAAGGGCTGCAATACGGGTCCGAGGGTCCATGCATGAGATGGGACTGGGGACAGCCACCCCCTTGGTACAGCTTGGGCAGGGGCTGGGGTCTCGGACCTAAGCTAAAATGGAGCTCCAGGGACCGTGGGCAGAGGTGGGAGTCCCAGGTGAGGCTGGTCAGCACCATTAGTAAACATTTTTGCCTTCAGGGTTCTGACATTAATATTTTATTAAATCAAGTAGACACCCAACTCCACACATTTATTTCTGCTCCTGTTTTAGCTTGTTTCATCTGTTCTGCTAGTGACTTTCTTCTTCTGAGACTCACGTGCTGATTTCTTGTTCAAATGGTCACAATTAAGCTTTACCACTGGTTGTTTTTTTAATCATTAAAAATGTCCACAAGGCTTGTTTCTTTTGAAGGTTCCAAGTGCGGGAATGCTTCAGGAGGACCACAGAGTTACAGCTCGCTAATGCAGGGCAAAGTGTCTAAAAACAAATACAGCAGGCAAATCATTTGTGAAAATATAATTGATTGTAATCAGATTATGAATTGTACAACTCTATGTGAGGGTCCCGCTAGATACTATTGAAAATTCCACCTATGATCAGGTATAATCCATCCATTCACAAATTGTAGTTAATATTTCTATGTGTAAAAGTTTTAAAATAAACACATATTTCATGGGTGATTTTCTTATATACACAATATATTTCAGTTTCATTTAATGCCTGAAAGTCTTGAAATGATGTTTCTGTGCTTTTAAATTGAACGCCAAATTCTCCCTACAAGAGGCCACAAAAACTCCGACTAAAAAAACTAAGTGAATGATGAGTGAAAAATGGCAATGCATAGGAGGAGAAATATATTGGACAGAATAAAAATGTAGGTAAAACCTATTCAAGGGCTGTGATTTCTTTATTATTTCAGTGCACTTTTTTCCTAAACTTGCTGTAGCTGTTGTCCTCCTTGAGCCTTACAAAAACCAGAACTTCACTTTGATTTGTGTCTCATTCAGGGAAATTCTAAGACAGCTGGTAAGCAGTAACAGGTTTGACACCTAGGAATGTGGCAACCCTTAAAACTGGGACACTGGCACAGTTTTCAGGAAGCCAGTGCTGCAACCCACTCTTAATAGTGTGAAAGCGATAAGGACAAGAGGGTTAATCGTAGCTGTGTAGTTTGGGAGCAGGTAACACAGGTGTCAGTGATGAAGACACAACTTCTCATAAGTAGCCCTATCTGGAATTTCATTGGCAGAGGGGAGGGCAGAGAAAAAACTTTCTGAAACTCAGAATTCTCAGAAAGTGTTTGATAGTCACATGGATACAGGAGAGGTATGTATGTCTGTTGATTAGCATGAGGAAATTCCTAATTTGGTGCAAGTTTAATTGTATTTAATCTCCAGCTGACAGTTATTAGTGGTTGTTCCAATCAAAAAAGAGCTCTAGGATTTCCTGGGAAAATAAAAGAAAGGTATATCTGCAAAACAAGATTAAAATTGCATATTTAACTTAAGATTTCCCACTCAATGTTCTGAAAGAAGATTAAGATTGGTCATTTAAAACACTTTGACTGAAATAAATCCTTCCAGAGTTTCCATTAGCCAGTATTCCTTGCTATTGCATGTACAAGCTTTCATGTTGGCAGCTGGAGGCCACAGAAAGTGAAACAGTCCAGGAGTTTAAACCTCATCCTAGAAAAGCTTCCTCTTTCCATTTTGACAGCTAAGACCTTTGTTGTTGTTGTTTTCTCTGTTCATGTCATTAATGAGGAAATATCTGTGCTAAAAGACTATTTTCTTGAGATTTCATCCAACCCATGCATTTTCTGTTGTTCCGCGGAGCGAATAGGTCACCTCTATTTGCAATACGATACCATGGAGAGGGAAATGAGGTCACCAAACAAATATTTTAGCTTGTGAATTAATTCAGTTTCTCAACTCAAAAAAATCAGAGGTCTTAATTTGTGGTCCTAATTTGCTTTGCCAGCCAAACCTAGCTTTGCTACCAGACTGAAGTCTGAAAGACAGGCAGAGAGGTCAAGGTCTGAGGAGGGTCCATTCTCTATATTAAACGTGCAAATGTGGAGTAGATACTGTCCATACTCCCCATAAACATTGAATCTGTGGGGCATTTAGGCACATGGGCACAAAGGCAGATGGGAGCATCCATTCATGAAAGGCTAAACTAACCTTGCAAACCCAGTTTAAGGAATTCATCCTGCTTTAAATTAAAACTTAATGCTTTGAGTTTTGTGGCCCACTATACAGTAACTGTGTAACTGAGCAGTGAGACATAGTACAGTGTGCATCCCAGCCTCCTGCACTGGGGCGGGGGGGCTGAAAAGCAGTCTGCATTTCAAATGCTGCCAATCCACATGTCAGCATAAATAAATTATTGCCGAAATCATTTGAATCCCTGAACATCATACAGTGATTAGATACAATTTATCATGTGACATATTATTTTAAAAATTAAATGACAGAAACTAACAAATATTAAATGCAAGAATGTGCATTTTATAAATGTTACTCAGAATTTGAATTTTGGATTGAGGAAGCTGAAATTCAGTTTGCAAAGGGATTGTGGTTCAGACTCTGTGCAAATAGGCAGCTACCACCACGGTAGCCCCTAGTAGGACAGATATGTGCATAGAACATACCAGACCTCTCTGTATTTCCTCACCACTCTGCAAGGGAAGGGATGCTGTGGGGCTCTGCATGGTGGAGGGTCAGCTGCTTCAACTTCACAGAGTCCAGGCAATACAGACCATACTCAGCCTCCAAAAAGACGGTCACATCAGTTCCAGTGCCAGCACTGAAGAAAACTCAAATTCCCTCCCACTTCTTTAGTCTGCTTGGACTGTACATCCTTTACCAATCATTCATATAGGTATGCGACAGACATACTAGCACTGCTCCCATATAGTTTCTCACCCTTCCACATGTTTATAAAGAAAAGGAAAAAAAGATGTTGTTCTGTAATTTGTTGTTCAAAGACATCAGAGGGGTTTATGGACACACTAGCAGCACTAACAAGAACCTCCTATGGCTTTTTGTCATTTATTACTGCATCTTAAAATTGTAGTCACAGAATGGCTTCGTTTGGAAGGGACTTTAAAGATCATCTATATCCAATCCCTCTGCCATGGACAGGGACACCCTCCACTAGACCGGGTTGTCCAAAGCCCCATCCAACCTGGCTTTGAACACTTGCAGGGAGAGGACATCCACAGCTTGGCTGGGCAACCTGTTCCAGTGCCTCACCATCCTCAGAGAGAAGAATTTCTTCTTAATATCTAATCCAAATCCAGCCTCCTTCAGCTTAAGACCATTACCCCTTGTTCTATCACTCCATGCCCTTGTAAACCGTCCCTGTCCATCTTTTCTGTAGGCCTCTTCAGCTACTGGAAGTCTACTATAAGATTTCCCCAGAGCGTTCTCTTCTCTAGGCTGAACAACCCCAACTCTCTCAGCCTGCACACCTTCTGGCATTTTTGCCTGACTTCCTCTTTTTGAGATGCATTGCTCCTGAGCTTGGAGGAGGTGATCCTTGAGTACTAACAGGCTCTCTGGGGCCTNCACCATTTCATGATCACTGCCCTGCTGTGTTATCCCTCCAACAAATACCATGATGGTTGAAAGTCCTCCATGATGGTTGAAGTCCCCCCATGAGGACCAGGGCTTAAGAACATGAGGCTGCTCCTATCTGTCTATAGAGGGCTTCATCTGCTTGGTCTTCCTGGTCAGGTGGCCTATAGCAGACCCCCACTATAGTGTCACCTGTCCCTGTCCTCTCTTTAATCCTGACCTATAAGCTCTTGGTCAGCTCCTCATCCATCCCCAGACAGAGGTTCATGCACTTCAACTGGTCATTGACATAGAGGGTGACCCCCCCTCCTCATCCTCCCTGCCTGTCCTTCCTAAAGAGCCTATATCCTTCCATTCCAGCACTCCAGTCATAGGAGCCATCCCACCAGTCTCTGTGATTCCAATGAGATCACAGCCCCACAGGCATGCACATGTCTCTAACTCCTCTTGTTTATTCCCTCTTCTACCTGTGTTTGCACAGAGGCATTTAAATTGGGCCCTGGATGAAGCTGACTTACTGTCTGGAGTGGCTGGAATTATTCTGTGCTGCACTTCAGGTGTTCTCCTGCTGACCTGTGATCCTTCTCCTGGCTCTGGGCATCTATTGCTAACACTGGCATCAAACTGGTAGGAGTGCGATGGACTGAGGTTCCCAGATATAACATGAGCACGCACTCTGTCCTTGAGGTCAAGAAAAACAAAGAGCAGTAGTGCCATTCTTGTAATACCATTTTTCTGAGCCTATTTTAATTGCTTGTGGAGCAAGTATTTTCTTCCATGGTTTTGTTCCACCACAGGTTGCAGGTCCGTCTTCATCCAGGCCTCAGGCAATCTGTACCCAAGGCTCCTGTTTATTACAGACAATCCTAATAAGAGGGCAAAAGTGGAAAATCCACATGAACTGGCTCAATGGAACCGAGTGGTAAACATTTATCCTCAAACTTTTCCTTTTGTTCCATACTCAGGTTTGACCAGTCTAATGGAGTCTGCTACTTTTACTTAAAACAAAGGCTTTAATTTTAGGCCACTTTTTCAATGTCATTAGCATGGAACTTTTAGTCACAAATAACTTGCTTGGTTTTGAGTTCAAGGAAACATCTAGGCAACCTCAATCACAGAAAATCATAGATTTGATGTTGCCATCTGGGTTAGTTAAGAACAGCTCAAAGAACCTTAGGAAAATCTATCAAGAAGCCCTTCAAAGCAAGAAAAAGCACAAACTATTCCAGCATCTTCCATAAAGTAATATTCTTGGTGTTCTGAAGTCCCTCAAAATGGGGCTGTAAACTGTAAGTGCTATCTCATCCATTCCTAGATATTGCTACAAATATAAGTCTGAAATACTCTAAACTCTTCAAAATCAAATCTATTTCTTCACATTCTGTAAGAAAATTTAGATTTGTTCTTCTCTCCTATTTTTGCTTCTCTAGATAACTGTGAAATACCCTTAGAGACCTCACAGTGTCTAAAGCCAGTAGGATCTTTCACCATTGTTCTTTAAATAATTGGGGTAGTTTCTATCTTCTTTACAGTACTCACAAAGCCATTCATCTCACAAGAAAAGTAAGGGTATTTAAAACAAGTATATCTTGAAACAACAACTTGTCCTTGCTGACCCTTTATTGACAGTTCTAGCACATCAGACACTAAAATGCAAGCTCCCATGGGTGTGGGGCACTGTGTGATCCTAGATTCTATTTGGTTTCCAAATGTGTAAGTAGAAGATAACAGGGAAAATTATCAAGACTTTCCCCTGTTATTTTCTACACTATTTCATCAGCAAATTTGAAAGAAGTTGATTTTTGCCTTCTTTTGACCAGAAAAAATGCTACTTCTTTCAAGTGCTGTATTTAACTAGTGTTCTGTTATTCTCAAACTTCTAGCACTGACACGATGTATGTTTACTCTTGTATCAACAAATCCATTACTGCAGTATATGATTATCAAATATATTTAGGGTTTTATTGCAGCAAAGCTTCTCATGATTTCACTGGGACTAGTTAGCCCAAAACTGCCTGCGGTGGCAGAGAAAGCTGCCAGTGCCTTTCTGAAGGAGATGTATAACATGGTCAATATCAGAGTGGTTAATGACAGAGTCTTGCTGCAGCCATTGATACTTTCGCTGCTTTGAACTGTTTTCAAAGGATGCAGTTGTCTCCACAGTTGGAGCTTACCGAAGTCACTTCCAGCAGTTTGTATGAAGATAGTAAGATCTCAGCTTGATAAAATCTGCACTGAAAACCAAGGGTTAGTTTCTTCTGGACATTTGAAACAGATGGGCATGCAGGCTACTGCTGCTGAGTTTACCAGAACACCAAAGAACTGGAAGGCTCCCACATGAGGTTGTTTCAGTTCCCCACATTGTCCCCTTTCAGTCAACACAACTTACAATATCCTTGAAGGTATGCTAGATGCACATATAAAATGTGAATAGAGCTTTACAGAGTTGATCTCACACCATGAGTTACAGGATTATGATCACTTCCTCTCTTTAGTCCATGGGCAAGTAAAAGCACATAACATTTGAACAACAAAGCTACAATGTAAGCAAGTTACCGATCTAATAATAAAATCCAGAAATCCTAACTCCTAGCCCTTACCAATGTTGCTATTTCCTGCATAGAATAGTTAAAACCAACAACTAAGTCTAATCAGAGTAAGTCACACGGATATTTAGAAGTAAAGATTTCCTTGATGCCAAGAAGAAACACATGGGAAATACAAGAAATACCATTCCCAGGGGGACCAATTATCCTAAGAAAGAAGCCATTAGCTAATCAAAACTGATAAGCCTATTTAAACAACTTTTATATTTTTCACTTACAGGACTTCAAAGGGGATAATCATTCTGGGCATCAGTGAAGAAAGAGAGTCTGGTCTCTTTTTTCTGCGGGCTGTTTTTTTTCTCTCTTTATTACAGTGAAGAGTTCTCAAAAGCAACATTATCAAGTGAAACAAGGATGGGAAAAGTTGTTATAAGCCATTTGATTATCCCAGACCTTCTCCATCATCACTTTGATAATGTGGCTTTTAAAAAACTGCTGAAATCAGTGATGAAAGAGAAAGAACAAAAAGGTGCAACTGCCGTAGGAGTACTTCCTTGGAAATTTGGAGATTCACAAAATCTGTAGCAAGCCAGATAAAAGAGCATTGCACGTGCATGTGTGTGTGTGTGTCCAGGGACCTTCCATTCTTTGCTACAGTGGACGGAATGAAATATTACGGGTTTATTATTCTGAATGTGTATGAAATGAATGTCATGTTCCAGCCTACATATATATTTATTATACATTAGCAGTAAATAGCAATAATAAACAGAAAACTTTCAATGCCCATACTTTGTGCACAGCCAAATCAAAACTGGTCCTCTAAATGCAAAGTTTATAAACTAAGCATTTCCTCAGTTTATTGGCTCCATTTATTTATTTACTCCGTTTTGCATTAATGGTGGTGACATCCACTTGATACCATGAAGTAATAACTTTCAAACAGTAATGGTATTTTAAAAGCCCTTGAGACCATATCATTGATTTGTTAGCTTTGTCTTTAAATAAAGACCATTCCATAATATTACAGATAGACTGGAAACATGCTCAGGCCTAAAACAGCCTAGGTGGCTTGGGCAGTAATGGGTGGCCAGGTATTCATCTTTCCATGGCCCAGATGGCTACCCATTCACTACAACCTGGAAAAGGTTCCTTCCCCTAAATGGGAAGGAACAGAGAAAGGGTGGAAGGGAAACTAATAAACATGTAGTCCAGGGAGTGCTTTATTCACAGATGGCCAGGCAGAAATTGAAGCAAAAGATAATGGAGTTAAGCTCTGTAACTTCTTCCAGGTTTCCTCTGCAGTAACAGGGAAGGCATTCCAGACAAGTCTCAGGCAATGATGCATGAACTAATGCAGTTATAACCATCAGTAGAAGGTGTCTTCTCTACAAAGGAATTGTGATTATTCCTACAAACAAAATAACATTAATGGAAAGAGGCCTCCTGGTCAAGGGGAAGGCTGAAGTTGATATGCAGCAGAATACTTCTTACCTGGTGATCTAGCTTTCACCTGTTGTTTCTGTAATGCTTTTAGCAGGACAAGACAATCTGCCTGCTTGGGTTCATGTGTTGACATCCCTTGCCTTAGTATCCAAGCAGAGTCCTGCTGTGGAGCATTATTGCTGCATGTTTCTTATAGCATCTGTCTCTGGTAGAACCTAACCTTCACTGCATCAAAAAAGGCATTTAAGGATTTTAAAACTGGGAGACTGCATTGTGCATGCTCCTTCCACTTTTTTTTTTCTAATTTCCTTTGAAATTAATGTATTAGTATTAATTTTTGCCATCCTCAGTTCATATTGATTTATGAATCAATTTGCCTTGTATGGACTATTGCTCTTAAGATGTGCAGATTGGCCATTTTTGACAAATCCAGCACACTATATTGAGGATAGTAATTTCTCATTCTAAATTGTTGCACACAGCTTGCTTGCTTTATTTCTTATAGTTGAAATTTAATTTTTTGGAACCTAATACTAAACACATTTGTCCCAACGTATTTCACAGGAACTACAAATTGCTGTTGGCCCACATTTACTTTGGTAATTTCACTACAGCAGATACAGGTAGAATAAATAGCTACTGGAATACGCCTGACATTCATGTGCTGTTGTAGCTTGACAATCTCTTTCATCTTGACAAAAGAACTGAAAACCCAGCTTCTTCTCTGTCTGTGATAAGTTATAAGACCATAGATCCTGTCAGCTTTGGTAAGTGGAAAAATGAATGTAATGATCATGTTTCAATTTTTAGAATGCATTTGACTTCAGTGTCTTAATGCTGGTTTGTGTTGTCCTTAGCACTCATGCCTTCTGTGGGGAAACTGATATCTTAAAATGAGTCAATACATCATTAAATCATTCTTGCATGCCGGCTTGCCGATGGCTATTAGCATATGAATGGTATGTTAGTGTATTTCCTTCCCAAATCCTGTTTACTTGAGGGAGGAGCTGATTGGCCTTGATTTGTTGGGAAGTCATCACCAGCCTTCCATCCTGACTTTGACTACCAGCATATTCTTAGCCTGTGGACTAAAACCAGGCGAATATTTTTAAGATATGGCATTTTAAAATTACCTTTCCTCTGAGTTGTAATTATCACTCACCATCTCTCAGTCTTATCATTTTACAATAATGGACACATTACCTAATCTATATCAGGGCCTATTTCAGAAGTGGGAAGTGGGCTAATTAATGGAGTTTCTCAATCTCAAGTGTTGCAATTTTCCTATAACACAAGGAAGTTTTCTTCAGGCATTCGAAGATCAGAAGTAACTCTTACAGTAATTAGTGTTGTCATTCTATTAAATATGCAATAGAATTTCCTTTTCCTCCTCTTAATTTCCTGTATTTCATCTCTAAGAACATAAGGACTGTTAGATGGGTTAAAGCACGGCACTTAAGTAACCAATAAAAAGTATATTTCTTACAGAATACTCTCTTTCTCACATTTGGCAATTTCAGGACAGCCTGTGATGGAAGTCGCATTGGGACCATCACAATTATTGGCCCTTGATTAATATCTGTCCTTCATGCCACATGTATTCCCATCCTTTTCGACAGATGTATCTTCCAGAGAAATCAATCATGATTTTAAAGTAACCACGTAATGGAGACACTACCCCACAACATTGGTAAGGTGGTCCAATGACTAACTGTCTGTGTTGTTAAAATGCGCACTTTTTTACCTCAAATTTGCATAACTTCAGCTTCCAGCTGTTGAATCTTCCTGTGCTAGGGAGATTCCTTTTTGCTATCTGTAAGCTGCTTCTTAGGTATATATAATCATTATGTATTTTTAAGTTTGCTCAGACAGAAGCAAGGTGCTTAGCTATACAGACCAGGTAACTTTTGTTTTATTTTCTGTTTTGATTTTCATTTTGGTTTTAGTTTGTTTGTTTGTTTTCCCAGGAGACTGAACTTGCAGCAGGTAAAGTACCTTCAGGTAAAAAAAAAAAACAAAACAAAAAAAAAAGAAAACAAAACCCTTGGGAGCTGCAGATTTTACTTTTTACTGGACCTTCAGCAGGCTTTCTTTCATTTAAGATGTCTGTTTTCAGTCTCTTCCCAGTTTCCTTAGAAGCACTTACCTACATTTTTTCTTCTATTGTGGGAAAATATCTGAGTGGTCTAAGCTGTTTCATAGAATCATAGAACGGTTTGGGTTGGAAGGGATGATGACCTTAAAGGTCATCTAGTTCCAACACCCCTGCCATGGCAGGGACACCCTCCACTAGACCAGGCTGCCCAAAGGCCCATCCAACCTGGCCCTGAACACTGCCAGGGAGTGCTTACCTTTCTCAGGTTCTGACTTGGTGTTTACAAGAGATCAGGCTCTATCAACAGCTAATAAGGTCTAGCAGGATTTCCCCATGAAATCATTAGTACCACATGCGCATGTTTTATGCATAAATACTCATTAATGTGTGGGTAGGAGTGAAGGAAAGAAAGGAAAAGAGAACAAATAAATTTTCTTATTTTAAAGATCACTCTAATGTGATGTTGCTTTTATACAAAACATGGACACATGAATCATCTTATGATTCAGACTGAGCTGTAGTGTGGGATACTATCACATAGCACTAAAAAGAGGAAGTGATTAAGAGATGCTACAGCTACACAATACACCTGAAATCACAGATAATGGATTCAGCTGAAGGATGTTTAGAACATAAACCCCATGTGTTAAGTGGTTGACTTCAGTAGAAACAATGCATGAGATGCAGCAAAAATTTAATCAGTATGATAAAATTCCAGCAATGTAAGATCTGATACAGATATGAGGTTGGTGGAAAACAGCATATTTATTGGTCTGATACAGCCGTGCCAAGTTACCGTAGCTGATGACCTGAATGTAAGTGCATTGGCAGGTACTGGGTTGAAATTTTAAGCAGCAGTGGTGAGAAGTGATTAACAGTGTTAGAAATAACCTCCAGAATGAAGGTGTAACACCTTTGACAAATTTCTGGAGATGGCTTGGACTGGTTGCTTATTTCAGTCTGTTGCAGAGATCTAGGACTGTGAAAGACAGATACAGTTTCCACCTCTCATAATGTCTGATATCAAGTGCTATCAGCTGCAAGAGGAAGAGACGCTAACAATGGGAGACTTCAGTTATACTCCCCTCCTCATGTACATCAGGTAAATACGGGTGTCTTATGATGCAATGGCAAGGCCAAATTTGTAGACAACATTAACAATTTTAGTGACTCATAATGAACACTAGTCAAGTAATCCACAAGAAGAGAAGTTGCTCTTGTCTTAGTCATGGGCAGTGCAGAGAACCCAGTTCAAATGTCGTTATCCAAAAACCTCTCTGTAAGAGTGACCTAACTGGCTTAGATTAAGCATTTCTGCAGAAACAAAAAAGCCAAAAAAAACCCCCCTATTACAGTAAACTTCAAAAAACATACACTAAGGACTGTTGTTAATGGAAAATTAAGTAGATGAAAGGACAAAAAGCTTCCGTGGAAAGGGTGAAGACACCATATTAGCAGTTCAGAGCGAACACACACAATGTATCAAATCAGTTATGTGAAAACTGCTGCATTATTAACCAGAAGGCAAAGCGAAATTATTAGCATAAAGGCATCCCTCAAAATCATGGATAAACAAAGAAAATGGAAAATAATATATTTTCTAGGTAATTAAGTATAAAACAAAATGAAGCTTTCTAAAATGATTTGGTGAAAACTTGTTAAAGATATAGATATAAATAACAGATCCTTTATTCAAACAGATGCAAGGAAGATGCCTAGGGAGAGTGTGGTGAGACTAATAGATAATCATCACGTAGAAGAAGCATTGATATAAAATAAAACCATAGGACAAACACGATATAAATTCTACATATTTGTGCATAGTGGAGGCTCCCATGACAGATATTTTTTCTTCACCCTAGTTGCTCTAAAGGATGTTTCACAGATTTGGTTGTCAAAGGTTTTAAAATAATTAAGGATGAAAAGTACAGTGACTGAGCAGTAAAACTTAACGTCATCTGAGTTGCAAATAACTTCACGATACAAAATTGAGAGCAAAGGATAATGCTGCTACTTCTTGCTTTCCAAAGAATAATCAAAAGAACCTCATACAGTTGGCCTTGGCCCATTGATCCAGCCTGTCCAGATTCCTCTGTAGAGCCTTCCTACGCTCAAGCAGATCAGCACTCCTGCCCAACTTACTGTCATCCACAAACTTACTGATGGTGCAGTCTATGCCCTCATCCAGATCGTTGATAAAGATATTAAACAAGACTGGCCCCAAGACTGAGCCCTGAAGAGCACCGCTTGCCACCAGCCACCAACTGGATATAGCTCCTTTTACCACTACTCTCTGGGCTTGGCCTTCCACCCATGTTTTTACCAGCAAAGAGTGCACCTGTCTAAACCATGAGCCGCCAGCTTCTCTAGGAGAATGCTGTGGGAGACCTTGTCGAAGGGTTTACTGAAGTCCAGGTAGATGACATCTACAGCCTTTCCCTCGTCCACTAGGCAGTCACCAGGTCACAGAATGAGAACAGGTTGGTCAAGCAGGACCTGCGTTTCATGAACCCATGCTGGCTGGGTCTGATCCCCTAGCTGTCTAGCACATCCTTGGTGAGCACACTCACCAAGGTCAATTTCATTGTAAGAAATTTTCAGTGGCATCTAAAATTGAGGATTTTGACTTAGTTCCTCAAAGGCATGTCCCAGAAGGAAACAATGTGAGGCTTGAAGCTTTAGCTGATCTGTTCAGGCATAGGCGAATGTAGGAGTTGGCACTACTTTCGGGGCTAGGGCAACTCTTCTACAGGGATCCTATCACAAAGCAGAGAGGAGGATTAACACTGCTGATTGAGCAAGCCCAAATGCCAAAGAAGCAGACCATGCTGAGAGGCCTCCACCTCCCTGAGCACAGAGACTAGACATTTGATAGGATACAAAGCAAGGCTTGGTCTACTGCATGTTTCTCTGTTCAATAGTTGATTTTTTCCTTAAAAACCACAATACGTTGTATTTATATCAATGCTTAGCCTTCTGAAAAGGGAGATCTCACACTATCAAGGGAACATCAGAATCACTAAAAACCAAACAAAAATAAGTCAATTAGAGAACAAGACTAAGTCTATTTAGCTAAACAGGTCTGAATTGCAAAAACATAATACATGCAAAATAATTCAATTATTTCTTGGCATAATATTCAGTATTCATCTTTAAAGATCAAAACATACACACATCTCATTTAATTGCAAGACAAAGTGAGTCAGCCAAACACAAAATTAGTCATGACTGAAAGACTGTCTCAGAACAATTACCTTCATTACAAAAAATTCTGACATTGTCACAAAATAAATTTTGTAAATAACATTTACTCGCAACATTTCTGGAGTGGAAAAAGGTAAATGGTGCAAGAGTGCTTTGTTCTATTGTTTTGCAAAATGAAGAACAGTTTCTTTCATCTTGATCCCGCTTCTGAAGAAAATACAGACCTGAAATAGCAGGCTGAGAGAGAAAAACATTTAGTTCCATCCTACGCAAGCACCCTTCTATATTTTATGAACATTATCTTGCACTGTATGTCAATAACAAGCTAAAACATATCTTTCTGAAATTCTTAATGGAAATTTTTAATGAAACAATTCACTCTGATCACAACATACATCACAAAATAATACCATTAAGATCATCCACTATTTTAAAAACATGCAGGAAAAGTGAAGATACATGTGACTTCTTGCTCTCAAGCCACATGCAAAAAAGCTCAAGAGTCATCAAGGACTTGCCAATCGACTCAGGAATCTACATGTTTCCTAACCATCCTTTTTGAGACAAATCCAATTATGAAGGCTTATCAGAAGAGAATGCCAAAATCCCTGATTTGATGTCCCTTAATGTTCAGACAACCCATCACCTCTTGTGTTTAAGGGCACCTACACAGTAGGTACAGAAATCCAAGCTGTGTCTGCCTATGCTAATCCCAAACCCACATCTAAATGGGAGTGTGATGCAACAAATTTTGAGACAGGATGGGACCAGAAGCAATATATAATTTCCTGAACAAACAGAGTATTTGATGAATGACAGTACAATCAACAGCTCCTTTGACAATAGCTCTGCTAATGGAGATAGGAGCACCCCAGTATTCCCTCTCTAGGTGATAAACTTATATTCACAGCTCTGCCAGTGGAAGTAACTGTGTGAGGACTCCCAAATTTGCTTCAAGAAAACTCCATAATATGATTGTGAACAGTCAGTGAATGTGATCTAAATGAATCTGGCTGATTTTTGGGGAACTAGTCATTCTGATCTCAGTGCCAGGGAAGGTTATGGAGCAGATCATCTCATGTGCCAACATTCAGCAAGTACAAGACTACCAGGTGATCAGACCTTGTCAGCATGGGTTTATGAAAGGCAGGTCCTGCTTGACTAACTTTCTTTGACAAGGTGACCTGCTAGTGGATGAGTGACTGGCTGTGGATGTTGTCTGCCTGGACTTCCAAAAAGGTTTTGACACTGTTTCCCACAGCATTCTTCTAGAGAAACTGGCTGGTCATGGCTTGGATGGGCATACTCTTTGCTGGGTAAAAAACTGGCTGGATGGTCAAGCCCAAAATCGTTGTGGTGAATGGAGTTAAATCCAGTTGGTGGCCAGTCACAAGTGGTGTTCCCCAGGGCTCAGTACTGGGGCCAGTTTTCTTTATCAATCTGGATGAGGGGATTGAGTGCACCCTCAGTAAGTTTGGGCAGGAGTGCTAATCTGCTTGAGGGTAGGAAGGCTCTACAGAGGGACCTGGACAGGCTGGATCAATGGGCCGAGGCCCACTGTATGAGGTTCAACGAGGCTCAGTGCTGGGTCCTGCCCTTGGATCATGACAACCCCACGCAACACTACAGGCTTGGGGGAGAGTGAAATCCAGTAGTGTACTATCATTAGTTTGTTACAGTTGACTTCTAAATTATAGTTTTGCTATCAATGGGAATGAAAAGAATTGTTAAAACCTGGAAACTGGAAAAACAAACATAAAGAAAAAAGGCATTTAATCTTCTTTAGTACCTTGTGCAAAGCTGTGCATGTCACAGCGAAGTGTTGTACATACTAGTCTTCTAAAAAATACAGTGCTGAACCTGTTGCCTGTGTAAAAATATCCCACTTCTCCACAGACTACAATCACCAGCATCCCCTTCAGGTACAAAAGCTTCAATCAGCCATTTGAAACATGAATTGAGCTGATTCTTAATAACACAGTTGAGAGTGCTGTAGCGTAGATTCTTCCAGGAGAATTCAGTACTTCTCTAAGCATCCATTCAGATATCATGATTTAAAAAAGATGAAAAATGAAGTTCCTTCAGGATGCAAGTCAGTGGGGAAAACACCACTTATTTTACTGGGGCAAGAATTTCAGAATTAATTTCTGGCAGCTTTAAAGTTTGTCTGTTCAACAGTATCCTTCCTTTGTATATACGCATATTTGTGACACTGGAACTCATTCTGCTAACAGAAAGGTTTCTAAGGAAGCAGAAGCTAATCTGAAAGAGACACTTTAAAAACCAGACTTCATGACTCTGAATAAAATTTATGAAGTATCGTTTCCTACACGCAAGCTTATCATGTCTGGAAACTGTTATTTGTGCAGGCAGGCTGAACAATTAAACATGCATCTGTTTGCTTTGAGCTCAGACGGCTGTTTGCACATATAAATGGTCATAAAATCTAGCATTTCAATGCTTAGATTTAAAAAACAGTATTCCAAGCTTTTTGACCCAGAGCCTGATCTCATTTGTCCTGGTGCAAACCTCTTCAACACATTCAGTGTTCTCCTCAGATTTTATTTCAGTTCTGTTCTCCTCAGATTTCAGAAGGGGCATGGACTGGTATATGTAAATGCCATTTTGTGTTACAGACTTGTGGACTGCCATGAAACTTTGGCTTTGGTCCATTTTATATGATCCTACTATCTGAATTTCAAGCACCTTATTAGGTATAATTGGTGAGATTTTGCGTTTGAGGTGTTAAATCTACAGCATGTTAGTGATTATATGGCTTTATGATGTGTTTTCTAAAGGCAAAGGGAAGGAAGGTTTTTCTTTGAATAAAAACATTAGACTCACTGTTGCTATGTAGTCTAACTACAATGAACACTTTCTTTGATTCTTAAAACATGCTCTGCACCTGCTCTTGCATGCTTGGGGTTTTTTTCCACCCTCATTTGAATACCTATAAATCTGAGTTCCAGCCACCATCTAACAGACAAACTGTAGATCATCTGCATGGGTAGACAAAGATTTCAGTCTTCAGCTACATCAGATTAACATTAATAACAGAGAGAAATGATGGAGGAGGTGGTACAGTCTAAGAATATATTCAGGAGCATAGGACTGTTTGTGCAAGTCTGTGCTGAAGCTTGCGCTAACCTTGTCTTTGCTGTTAGAGTTAGCTAGAGCAAAGGTCTGGCATGTAGGCTCTCCTGCACTGGCATGTAAACACTCAAACAACTCACTGCATCCCTGACCATTGGCTATCTAGAGATTTCAGCATGGCTGAGGTTGCTGAAGAAGCTCCAGACTAATCAGAGCACCAGACATTCTGGTCTTGCCTTTGCTCACCCCTGCATCTTTTTACGGTATTAGTTGTTGCTAAGGCAGCTCCTATATGGAGAGGGACAAGAGGTGCTGCTGTACAGATGGTTCTCAGCTGCCCTTTCCTCTCTGAGCTACAGAGAATGCTGAGCTGCCAAGTGCAAGTTTCTCTTGCAACCTCAGTGCAGATCTGCATACAGTTAGCATAAGGCCAGCATGAACTCAGCTGGAAAATCAGACTGTTCTTAGAAGTACTGAGTCAAAGAGAACTATTTCATGGCCAGTTTTCCAGTACTACTATTTGCAAATGTGTCCTTGAATTTTGCTCTTTGTCTAGTATATTGACTGTGGAGCTTCATCACCAAGCAGGTTTAAAGCGTGGTACTGAATTTCACTCTAAGATACTTTGACAGGTTATCTTATCTGAATAGACACTTTGGATGAAAAAGACAAAGTGCAATGACATAGTGACTGTATGAGAGTATCTATTAACGTGTAGATAGAGTATTTATTTTTTTTCTTAATTTTTGGTATCTGTTTTGTTGTTTCTTTTTTTTAATTTATGCAGCTTTCAGCCAACTCAGGGAGTGGGGAGAAGGGGGAAATGAAGCTAACTATCAAAAAACTCACATTGCAAATCTCTTCTAAATAGTTTTATTGATTTGTTTCAACTTTCTGACATATCTAGTTCAAGTGCTAAATTGACGTCTGACCACGTGGCACCAATGCTTGTTCAAAGTTGCTGATTGCAATTCAGATGGAGGCGATGTTTCTATTGGCATGCTGGCCAATGACTTTCAGGCATGAAGGAATTTTGCCTGTTTCTCAGTATCGTGACAGAGTCATGGCTGAAGGGAATACACACTAGTACTGGCATTAGGGTGAGAAGTGGTGGAAAAATTATTTTTGTAATGTGTTTTGCAAGCAAGTAGAAAAGAAGAAGAAACTCAACATTTCTGAGCATTGCAATGAACTGGAGATGAAAATGTAGAAAACCCTGAAAGAAAAATTTGGCAAAAATAGCTTTTACAGTTTTGTAGCAGAAATGAAAGAATGATATAAATGAACTATGAATACAAATGTGTGCATGAGAGCACCAGAAGAAACAGCAGAACAAGGGTTAAGAGAATCACTTATAGTGATAAAGGAGGACACTGTTCCCAGGAAACCTTTCCCAGAAGCAGAACTGAGGTATGCATTGTGTCTGCCAAGATCTGAAGGCCTGTGCACTGATAAGACCACAGCACAGATGACTTGTCAACTGTATAACTGCAGCCAGGTTGCAGCAAATCACATATGCTTGTCTTATTAGTCCACCAGGAAAACAGACACAGATTTCAAACAGACAAGGAAGAACAGATAATGAGACACGACTTTGCTTGCGATTTATAGAAACTGAAGTAAGCAAGATTTTGAAGCAAAGGATTGTCCAATAAGAACTCTGAGTGAGTGTAAAAGGTCTGTCCCTAAAGTATTTCACCATTTCCAGTGAAAAAAATATCAGAGATGTAATGAGGACTCAGTAACTGATGTCCTCTATGCAGCACGCAGATGTTCCTGGCCAGACCACTTGGGCACACATGTCCTGATACTTCTGGGTATGTGGGTGTGAGACTGTGAGTGAATGAAATCTGAGACTGAATGCATGCAAGTTGGTAAAATCAACTTACTTGGAGACCCTATAAACAAATATTGCATTCCCACTGCACAAGATTTCACATTTATCTCTATTACGCTATTTTCTTACACACAATATGGACTCATTGCTTCTCGCAGCTTCACAATACTCTTTACTTTCCCATTCCTATCTGAAGGGCAAAACCGGAAATGATCAAGTTAAGTTTTCACCATTTTCTCATGCTAGACAAAACACATCACCACTCCCTTGGTGTTTGAGGGCTGCACATAGAACATGCGAGCACAACTCCATGGCCCCTCACAATGCCTCTGTGGCAACCCTCAAAGCATGGAGCTCTCTTCCTCAACTAGAATGTTAACTTCAGCATCATCATAATACTGGCTTTTGGGCTTTTTTTTTTTTTTTAATTGGCTTTTTGTACAAACTGAAAAGACTCCCATTCAGGGGAATTAAACAATGAATACATGATAACCGTTTAGGTGTTTTACTAGACTCTGTGCCAAGTCTTTTAAAATGAAAGCCTGCCTGGTCCCCTTGTATGATGTGTGATCAAATATAGCCTGATGTCATGACAACTTACTTGACCTTATGTGACTTAGTTTCCAGAACAGCTGGAGCATAAACTCAGAATAAAACCCATAAAATCAGAAATGCCCATGTATTTATGCAAACAGAAATGGTGAAGTCACCTATACACAGTTGCTGCATGCTGAAGAACTATATGACTGAGTTAAACTAGCCACACTCTATAACTAGGTGCTGCGTCCAACCACAGAGGTAGATATTTTGGTAACAACGCTGGCTCTGAGATAGAGCGATAGCTACAGCTTAAATTAAAGAGAATTGCTTTTGCATTCACCAGAACAAGAGATGATGGTCCCAATTATGCTCCCAGGTCCTGCTGTGCAGCCCTATTAGCTTTAGTGGGAACAAATGAACTACATTTGCCTGACTGCTTCTAACAGCAGAAATGTACATCGAAAGCAAGGTTCTCTATTAAACTTCATGGATCCAGCTCAACCCACACCAATCCGAACTGGTTAGTAAAGTGAGATCAGATGTGAGTTGCAGTTGGGAGTGGGGGGACCTTCACTAGTTCAGGTTCCCAAAGACTATGGTCTTATTCACTGCTTGTATGAAATAGGAGCAATAGTGTAAATACAGGGATTGCATATTCACATTCTCTCCCTTGACCAGGGACTTTCCTGTCTTACGCCCAAATATGGGTGCCTTTCAGTAATGGAAGAGATCTCAATTAACCAGGTGTTCCTTGTTTCCTAGTCATAGGGTTGTCATTGGCACTTCTGTATCATAGAGAAGGACAACTTCCTGCAAACAAGTTTGCAGATGATACTAAATTGGGAGGAGCTGTTGATTCCATTGAGGGTGGGAGGCCTCACACAGATATCTGGACAAATTAGAGAACTGGGCAATCACCAACCACATGAAGTTTAACAAGAGCAAGTGCCACATTCTGCACCTGGGAAGGGGAACCCTGGCTATACATACAGACTGGGGGATGAGACAATGGAGACCAGCCATGGTGGGAGTCTTGGTCAACAGCAAGTTGAACATGAGTCAACAGTGTGCCCAGGCTGCCAGGAAGGCCAGCCATGTCCTGGGGTGCATATTGCTGGCTGGTCTAGCGAAGTGATTGTCCCACTCTACACTGCGCTGGTGTGGCCTCACCTTGAGTACTGTGTGCAGCACTCAAGGTGAGTACTTTTGGGCACCACAGTACAAAAAGGACATAAAACTATTGGAGAGTGTCAAAAGGCGGGCAACAAAGACGGTGAAGGGTGTAGAGAGGAAGACGTATGAGGAGAGGCTGAAGTTCCTTGATTTGTTCAGCCTAGAGAAGAGGAGACTGAGGGGAGACCTCATGGCGGCCTACAGCTTCCTCATGAAGGGGAGCGAAGGGGCAGGCGCTGATCTCCACTTTCTGGTGACCAGTGATAAAACCCAAGGGAACAGCATGAAGCTGTGACAGGAGAGGGTTAGGTTGGATATCAGGAAAAGGTTCTTCACCAAGAGGGCACTGCAACAGGCTCCCCAGGGAAGTGGTCACCACTCTGAGCTTAACTGAGTTCGAGAAGCATCTGGACAATGCTCTCAGTCATCTGCTCTGATTGGGCTGGTCCTGTGTGGAGCCAGGAGTTGGACTTGATGATCTTTATGGGTCCCTTCCAACTCAGGATATTCTATGATTCTATGAACCGCATGAGGCACATGTCACCTGGGGGGGCATCTGTCCATGTGATATGACACATACAAGAATCCAGTTACCTAGCTGAGGTGGATGTCATGTTCCTTGCAGAAAAGGTGATCACCTGACAGAAGAGAGCCTCAGCATGCTTTTTTGAGCACCTCCATAAGCTACCCGTGATCCATCCTGCACTTAACTGAATCTGAAGTTTTATCTGTGAGTTTTTTCTGGTGAAGGAACAAAACACTTGTCATCAGTTACATCCCACTTAATGCTGCAAAACAGACTATATACTCGATAGACCCACTGAATTGCAGTAGTTATGAGGGCAAATAAAGTAGCAAGACAGATTTTTTTTCTTGAATTAGCCTTTCTAGTAAAATGTGTCATTTTATTATTGCACTGGTTAACAGGTAAATGCTGAAACTTATCGCAGTTACTTTGATGACAAGCGACTCGGTTTCTATAATAAAAATGCTCACTAGAAGCAAACTTCGCCGGGATCAGCTGTATCAAAAAGCATTTCTACATTGTCAGAAATTATACTTCTGACCTTAATTCTTAGAACTTACAGTTCAGTGAATAAGGTCACACCTCTTAAGCCATAAACCTGTGGAAATCCAAAAAAAAGACACTTATTTTCCCAATTAAATGTCTCATCTGACTGTACTAACTTCAGAAGAAACATGCCAGGGATCATCAATTACAGTGAACATGCGTACTCCAAGAAGAACAATTAGTCAAAACAAGTAATGGGGTACTCAGGAGTTGAGAGGCATATTTTCCAGTGATCTAAAAGGACCAATTCAAGGCTTAGTAGCGTGAGACACAGCACCTCCTTAAGAGAGAAGTATCTTTGGTCAGATGCAGCCGTTGTCTGCTCATATACAGGGGATCGAACAGGACTCACAAGAAAGAAAACTGCAGAGGATGAGCTCTGGAACAGAGCAATAGTTCTGCACTGCTGTACCCAGACATATGTACAATTCACTTACAGGTGCAATTGTTAATTACCAGTTTTCTTGCATCTGTTTTTGCTTTTTTCATTTTTGGTCAGCTCTAACTATTTATTTATATTCTGAAAATCCCTAAGTTTACTCTCTGTTTGCACTTGCACCTTCATTTTTTCTTTCAGTCTGATTATTTTAAACATTTATTTCCATCATGCAATTGCTTAAGATTTTAAATTTCATTTGATGGCAGTATATAAATCTTCTGCACTTTCCCTTTACTTCCCTGTGGCAAGAACTTTACAGCATTCTCAGATAGGAACTTATTTTGGATTAAGCAGTATATAAACCTTCTCTTTCAGTTCGGTTTTCATGATATTATGAGATGACAGATTGTAAGTTCACCACCATTATTTAGATATAACCTGATCTGTCCAAGTCTGTATCACCAGTTTTCACCTTCTAGGTTTTGGCTCTTGGGTCTGCCTTGTCAACAGCATACAGGTTTTCTTTTTCCTTGTTTAGGAATTGATGTCTGTCACCTGGAGTGAACAACCAGCCATAAAATGCTGGGGGAAGTTTGCCACTTTGGCACCACTCCTTTCCAAATACAAAGCAGGCTGGTCTTGCTGAGTGAAGGCACAATTAACTCCCCTCTCTTTGATTTTAGCTTGTAAAGGGCAGCATCTCCTGAAATGACAAGCCAGTATACACATTTTCCGTTGTTTTCCATAGTCAAGGACAGTCTCTGGCTATGTACCGTGTTAACTATCCAAAAGTCTGCCCCAAATAATTTCTGCCTCACCACAGCTATTTTTTGGAGTACAAGTGATAGAGCGTTTCAGGATACTCTTTATAACACTTCCTTCTTTCCTCTTGTCAAGAGTCACTGGATTGCATCTGACAAAGGAGATTTCCTCCCACAGATGCAGCATTTGGCATCATTGGCCTTGAACCGGTTCTTGCAGCTCAATATACGTCTCAGCTCTTTACAGTCCTGTTATGTATTTTGGGTACTTGCTCCTCCCAGGGCCACCAGTGGTAATCCACTGTTCCCACAGTAATGCAGCAATCTTCAGCCCGATCTAGGTGCCATGTTTATTAGCAGACAGAGCTTACTTGTAGGAATGCATCCTACAATCACCACAGAAGGTCACTCTTTCTATGACAATATTGTCAAATAAGTTACAGAAAACTAAAAGATAATTAAATCTGGTTTTAGTGGCTGCCCCAAACTTTTAAGTCCATTTTCATGTCTTCATTAGCATTTCTCTTCCAGGCATCTATCAACCATGAATCTGAAGATGAGACTGAGTGTTCTCCATAACAGCAAAATCACTGTGGTTATGGATGGAATTGAAAAAGTAGCTAATGAATGCAAATTAAATGTAGAGACTTGCCATTTCACTCTCCTTTGTATAGTAACATCAACTAAAACATGAGTATTCTTTTAGCTGATTCATCTTAGACAGTGACATTTGTAAATGCAGAATCTGTCACCTTTGACTTGCTTCTTTTTATAAGAAAGACAACTTTATTCAGTACAAACACTGTGGAGAGAGGTTTTTCCATTCTCCCCAGAGCTGAATCTTTCACATTCTCCTGTGCTTGCTACTGCCCTAAGACAAATTTTTTTTCACCCAGTTTATGCACCCTTTTACACACACACCATCCAGTTCAGGGCACAGTAACTACATGTCCTAGTATCACAATAAAAATCAGCTGTTCTGAAGTTTATGGAATTAAAAATAGTACGTAAATGTACTGAGTGATGAAATTTGAAATAGGAATGCTTGACTGAACAGCAACTGCACCAGTACGTTGTAAATGTTAGAGAATCTTATCACAGTTATTTGAGAGCTGCTCTGTCTTTGCTTGCTGTTCTCACTGAGCAATGAATACTGAGTGTCCTAATTGAGCTATTTTGTTTTCTAATTTTCTTGGCTGTGCTGACTCTTTAAACATGTCAGAGAAAAGTATCAGCTGAAGGATTGAACCATTCTTTTCCAACAGTCACTGAGGTTAGAAGCTATTCATTTTAAGATGCTGTACTTAGAAAACTCAGCAATGATAATCATACTCTGGAAACAGTCATAAAGGCATAATGTAAGTCTTAAGAGGTATTTTATGTCTCCATTTGCCATCCTTGGAGAAAGTAAATATACTACTTCGAATATGTTAACGCATACAGTGAGCTCATTGTGAGATAATAATTTATTATTTTAACTCTGCTTCCTCTTAATCAAAAGTTGAAAGATTCTTTC
Source organism: Psophia crepitans (assembly GCA_013399095.1). Taxonomy (NCBI): domain Eukaryota; kingdom Metazoa; phylum Chordata; class Aves; order Gruiformes; family Psophiidae; genus Psophia; species Psophia crepitans. Next base: position 174,825 of record VWZZ01002125.1, on the reverse strand, counting down.
AGACTGACCTTTTAAAATGTCAGTGTCCAAAGCAAAAGGTAAGGGGTGTCTTAATGCATCACTGGACTTAATATGCAAAAAAATCCTGATCCAAAGTCTTCTGAAGCCCATTAGAACGTTCCCATTGACTTAATAGCTTTAGGTCAGGTCAGTAATTACTAGAGCTGAGGCTAACTCAGGATCCTACATCTAAGCACAGATCATCTTTTAAGAATATCAGGTCCAGAGGTGGTGCTAAGCTAGGAGTTCAGTATCATTTTGAATATTTGCATTCTGTAAGGAAATACTGATTTACTGTTTGCATTTTTTTTATACAGAGAAGAGATGCATAGATCTAGAGGGAGGGTTGAAGTGAAGGTGCTAGTCAGGATCTGAGATTACCGAGTGGCAAAGGGCAGTCATAGAAAGATCTTGCATGAAGGAACAGCACTCGGACTGGTGGTGTTATTTCTTTTTTTCCCAAACGTCACAGACAAAGGGTTTTCTGTATCTTTGTAGTCTCTCAGTGCAAAGAAAAATGCTACATTTTCACAGTGGGTTGCTTCTGTATCAGATATGCGGGTTTTGTCTCTCATGAAAATCTGGCTGTGTCTTAGATCTATTGAATAGCTCTAAGTTGATAGCAATTCAGGCAATACGGGCCTTCAGATAATTGATTCATACAATTCCAAGTACAATAAGTGAACAACAAGTTTGTGCTGCATCCAAATTTGCAAGTACAATCAGATTATGGAAGTGAATGCTATTGAGTGATAATGCTCGGCACCTCTGCAGAGACACTGACACTGAGATCCAAGCAATGGCACACAGCAATGTCCTATTGGTATAGCACAAGGCTTCTAATCTAAATCTACCCTCCTTCAGCTTAAGGCCATTATCCCTTGTTCTATCACTCCATGTCCTTGTAAACCATCCCTGTCCAGATTTCTTCTAGGCCTTCAGTACCCTTCAGGTACTGAAAGGCTGCAATAAGGTCCCCCTAGACCCTTCTTTTCTCCAGGCCAAACAACCCTGACTCTTTCAGCCTGTCTTCACAGCAGAGGTGCTCCAGTCCTCTGATCATCCTCATGGCCTTCCTCTGGACTCACTCCAACAGGTCCATGTCTTTCTTCTACTGAGGATTCCAGAGCTGGATGCAGTACTCGAGGTGGGGGTCTCATGAGAGCAGAGTAGAGGGGGAGAATCACCTCCGTCAGCCTGCTGGTGACACTTCTTTTGATGCAGCCCAGGATACAGGTGGCTTTCTGGCCTGTTAGTGCACATTGCCTGGTCACATTGAGCTTCTTGTCCACCAACACCCCCAAGTCCAGTCCTTCTCCTCAGGATTGTTCTCAATCCATTTTCTGCCCAGCCTGTATTTATGTTTGGGATTGCCCTGACCCACACGCAGGACCTTGCCCTTGGTCTTGTTGAACTTCATGAGTTTTGCAAAGGGCCTGCCTGCTAAGGTCTCTCAAATTCATCCATTCAATACAGGCAAACTTCTGGAAAACCAGAAGGCAACTTATTGTTCCTAAGGAATAATTTTTTGTCTGCTTTGTGAAGTCTTGCCTTCCTTGTGAATCCAAATAATCCCTGGGGGGTTTTTTTTGTATGAAATACTAACTTCAGCCCAGATTTCTTTAAACAAGTTCAGGACACTCAAAATAAAGAATAACTTTCCTGAATGGTTCATATACCTCATCAAACTCTAAGGCCAACCTGTTCTCATCATAAGATTGCAATGCAATATCTCTTTGATCTGTCTTGCATTACAGAAGCATTGTTTTGTTGTGGTTTTTTTTCCCCATAGTTCTATTTCTAGCCCATTTTAAATGTCAACACAATAGAAGCTTTTTTTTTAAAAAAATAGGTTTTGGTTAGACATAAAACAGCACTTGGTCTGTAGTTGTTCACATTTTTCAAAATGCTTTGACATGGAAAAATGATTGTTATTATTTTTTCATATACTAAATTGATCCTAAAATGTTAGCAACAATAGATCCAGTGCAGAAAATATGGTTATTAAAAAGGCTGGAAGGTATTTTATTAGAGGTAAAGGTGCATTTCAGAGACATTTTCTTTTAGTTTGAAAAGACTGTTAGATATTATATTGTCTTTACGTGGCTATAGTGAAGCGTTACTGATTTTTTCTTTTGAGATACTAATCTCATAGCAATTACTAAATAATTACAGTACAAAGGTTTTCTAAAATTCTGCCTAGAAGTAATAAACATTAACTACATAAGGACAAAAGATTATACTTTCAAAATAAAACTTTAAAGAAAGCCATTCCGTCCAAGAATGAGTCTTCAGTAAGCAAAGGTGGGTCCACAGCTCTGTGTAGCTTAGGGTGCCCAAACTTGTTTGGTATCCAGAGGCAAGTCAGTGGCATCAGCACAGAATCTAAGCTGGCTAAACTGCTATGAATATCTGACCAAGCTATAGTGCACCATGCTGCAGACATAGGCTAAAATACTAGCAAATGTTTAACACAGTTTTTTCTTTAGTGTCCAGTCTGACCACAAACAGGATCCAGCAAGAAATAGAGACAAGTGACACAGTAACAAGTACCTTTTTTATTTTTACCTCAACAAGCATTTGTTTTCAGAACAGCAATGGACTGAAGTGGGACCTAATTAAAAACAGAGTGCATGGCCAAGGTAAATATGCCTGGCTGCAAGGAGGGGAGGAGGAATAGCAATGCTATTTTGCCTCCTGCCTTTATGTCCAGCTTGAGCATGTTGGTTCCTTTTCACAGAAGCTTGTGGAAGACAGCACGATACAGGTGAAGCAGGGCAACCTGCCATTGCACGATCAAGCCTTGTGGAGTGATTGAGGGAAGTCCCTTGGGTAGTAGGTTTGTGCTTTGGGAATAGAGGCTCGTTGTCCCTTTTATGTAGGCTGTGACGTTCAGTCAGAGACAATTTACAGTGAAGTTCTGAAAGCCTGAATGGTCTGGGTCTCAGGCCTCACTAACTTGTTTTGAAAATACTGTTATACAACACTCAATAGGATCAACAGGTTCAATAGGATTCTGGGTACAGGGTAGTGAGATGGGGTCACAGTTTGGACTAGTCAGAGGTGGGAAGGTGTGGTGGAAGAGCTTTGCCTGCTGGGTGCAACAGGATGGACCTGCTCTCTGGAAGGGCTGTAAGGGTCTACAGTGTGGCTGCAGGGAACCTCTGACTGGATTGTCTTTCCGAGGGCAGTCCTCAGCAGCTATCTTGTAGAACCATGGACGTGAGCATGAGGGGACTCTCCATCTCATCCTTTGAAAAGAAACCTGAGACAGAGTGCCTGCTGAGTTGGGTTTATTTAGCCAGTTCCAGTAACTGAGTCTTCTGTTGCTCTGTTTTAACTACAAACAGTTCTGGCTAAATAACAGATTAAAAAAATAAACCAAGGTTTAGTTCCGCTTTCCTATTTGCCATTCCCAACCTCACTGCTTCATTGTCTGTCTAATCTGGGGCTACCACTGATGTCTGGGACACCCTGATAAAGCTTCTGGAACTTAGAGGCCATGTATTTACTAATTTGGTTTTCTGCATTATTTGTTGCTTACTTGTCTATTAAACAGACTACAGAACATAAAGCCACATAGAATGACATTCAATGACAGTTTGGGGGTCAAGTAGAATAGCTTTTCAACAGAGAAGTCTTTCAAGAAAAAAAAAAAAAGCAACCTGCACAAAGTGTTTAACCTGTTCTTGTGCTCCAGCTCGTTTGTACTTAGTCCATATCTGTAATACCAAAGTGAGAACTTGTGTTTCAGCCTGCCCTCTCTGACAGACCAGCAGCTCAGCAGTTAGCATCACTCTCTTATGAGACAACTGAAGGTCAGCTGAGAGCACATCCTTTAGAAATGTGTTTGTAGAAACACACGTTATGCAATACTCTCTATATAGAAAGAGATGAAACTTCAAGGAGTTACGTCTGATTGCAATATATATATATACACATTTCAAAATTTAAGGAAGTGTAGGGATCTTGGCCAGGTGCTTACACAGGAAAATCTGACTTAAAAGAGAATTTAAAATAAATTACAGCATCACTGTTCTCCAGAGTCAGGAAGCACAAAGTTCCTTGGAATTTTAACATCTAATTAGTGTCAAAAGATACAAAACTCAGAGAAATGTTGAAAAGCAAACAAAGTAAACCACACACCAAAAAAAAAAACCCAAAAATCAAACCAAAAAACCCCAACCCAAACCACAAACCAGTTTTAGTCTTCAAATGGAGGACTGATATTTCCATAAAACAAAGACTTGAGGATTGAGACACTCATATAAGGTAAAGGTAGAACAACATAAATGAAACATATAGATTTAACATATCAGCTATAAGCAGGTACCTCCAAAAAAAAAAGTCATTAACATTTCTTATATTAACTCTCTACATAACACAACTAAAAGGTTTACCCCACAGGCAATCTGCTTCTGATCACTTCTTGCTAGGTAGAGTGTTATCATTCTTGTTGCTTTTCATGAAGACAGCAGTGCAGTGGTGTAGCAGGACTTCTTCATGTCAGGTTCCAGGAGGACTTTCTATTTTGCGTTAAGTACATTCAACAAGTCCCTCTTCTGCTGATCGCAGAGATTTGTCTTGCCTCCTGCTGTTTTAGCACTCATACTTTGTCTACCATTTTATGTTCCTACTAGACATGCCACTGAACTGTATATGAGTCCCTTTGGCATTGAAGTAGTTAGGGCACGTTATGTCACTCACGTTTCTTATTGTTTTCCCTGCATTGTTTGGCTGCCCAAACTCAGTTTCTCAAAATGATTTTAGGTAGTTTCTAGTTTAAAACACTGTTTTAAGTCACTATTTTGTTGTTAGCATTGTACAGTTATAGCCTTCTTCTGTCTTGCTTACCCGTCTTTCTCCCTACCACATGTTCATGCTAATTCACGAAATTAAAGCAGTAAAGGGACATAGAGTGTCTCAGCTCTGTCTAAGGAAAGGGATTTCACTCACAAATGCATTGCTGGGTGGATGTCCCATGGTGATTTTTCAGATACCTGTGTGACTCCTAACTCCAGCTGTTGGAGTCTCCCCTTTCCCACTCCTTTCTCTTTGGAGTCTCTTACCTTCTTACCAAGCTACTCCAAGAGTCATAGATCTCCCCAGTGCCTCCCAGCTCACCCAGAGGTCTTCAGACTTCCTAAAAGGACTTCAGCTCACTCAAATATGATTTCTGGATCTCCCAAGAGCAGTCCCGACTCCTTACAAATAATTTTTTCATTGATAGCCAAAGTCCTTCCCTATTTCACTCTCTCCTGATGGAATAGCTCCACTCTTTCAAAAGCCCTGCCCTAGATCACTTCACCAGCTCAGATATTCTCCACCAGTCACAAGCCCTAGGGCCATTTTTATGTCCCAACTCACCTTCCAACTTAGTCCTAAATATGTCTTATGTACTGCTCTCTTACAGCTTCCCTTTCTGCACCTGCTGCTTTGCCCATACATAGCTGATGGATTTCTAATTTCACAAACACACTCACACTTTTCTGTTAGCTGCTCCCATTGCCAGCTGCCAGCCCAGCTGCTCCAGTCCTGGCTTCCCCGGAGCAACAAAGCTTCATGCAGACAGCCAAAAGCCCACAATCAACATTTACCACAGCATTGATTAGGACTTTGAGGGCAAAAGGAAAGACTCTATACACCAGAAATAAGTTTCTGAAGGGATATGATGTGTAGAAGGAGAAAGACTTTCACCCTTTACCACTCCACCTACATCATCATGAGCTGTGGCCGATGCAGCCAGAGCAGTGAAACTGCCCCAGCTTTTAGCTCAATGTTCTTGAGCAAGGGACGTTCAGGATATTACGAGAGGACAGTGAGAGGTGTACAGCAAAGTGTTATCACGGCACAGTGTGGTGCAGTGCTTATTTGAACACTTGGGCCTTCGTCTCGTAATTACCACTAACTGAGAGTTAATCAGCCACCAGATCCAATTCCAGCTGTCCTAGTTATCCAGCAAATAGCCTCAGAGGTGTCCCAATTAAACACAATGTAAAGACTATAAAATATGTGCATAAGCCTGGCTCCTAGTGAGACCTCTTGATTAAAAAGACATCATTATTTCACACCTCTGCTAATTAGCACTGACAGTACCTCTGATTTCAGAAGAATTTGATTGCTTCCAACATATTACCACACTGACAACTGATGCAGTCCTGCACACCACTCCAAGTGTTAATCTGGAGAACAATACTGTAAAATGACCTCATATCACCTCTGATAGTCTTGCTAGGAAAGACTTTGGTGCATAAATATTCATCATAGCTAGAAGCTCCTATATCAAAGAAACATAACTATATAACTGCAGATAGCAGAAATTTTGATTCTGCAGTTTCCTTAATTTTTATTTCTTTACTGCTCTGTGTATTCTGTTCCAGGTCTTACTGCACACTAATCACAAAGTGATTGTTAATGCACAGTGTAAAAGAAAACAACCAGTATAACATTAAAAACAGAATTAGAATTGAAAATATACCATGTACTTTTAATTAAAATGTTTTAATTAAAATGTTTTTCATCTTGTGCAGTTCTCTAGATACAGCATGTGCACGTAATTTCTGCCTTAAAGCAAAAAATGCACACATAGCCTGGTTTGATTTTTCCCACCTTTGGCTATAGGTGAACAGATCTAGGTGAATTATAGCTGTACTCAGTGCCACAATTCAGCATTCTTGCAATATAATCCCCGAGTTACTAACACTGTCTTTAGAAGACTGAGTGGTACGTCAGCTTTGTGAAGCACCTTTGGCAGTAACATCTTCCCCTGACTGGCTGCTGGCACTGAGCAGCACCAGTCTCCCACATTATATTTCAGGAAACACATTCACAGCAGGAAGCTCTGTTGTTACACCAGCATTTGACCCACTAGGTGTGAAAAACTGATTGATAAGGCATACTATACTGTTCCAGCATGCAGTACTAAATATACACAATTACTCTAAGCCATTTAACACATCCAAATAACTGTAAGAGTTCTTTATGAGAAGCAACATACCATTCTTTTATCTTTGTTGTGACTAAAATATGTGACTACCTGGCAGCTTTCTGTTTTTGCAGATCTGTGCTTTGAAGCACACATTCAAAATTGCACCATTTCCTGTAAATGCATCTTGCCTGAGAATGAACGTTAAAGATCGAATCTTAATTCCAGGGTGTTCCTCCCATTTGCTAGTTGTCTTTTGTTCTGTAAGTACCTGAGATAATTTTCCATATAACTGGTAGGCATTATGTAGGGAAAAAGATGAGATTTGCCTTAAGTTTTTTAATCAAGGGAATTTTTTCCCAACTATAATGAGCTCTCAGAGTACAAAGGAGAGTCTAATACAGTTTTTATGGAATTATGTGGCTTTTACTTGAAGTGTATGATGAATCGATTAGGTATACAGCAATGGTAATTGGAGATGGAGTGCATTCATTAAAGCCAAGCAAAATTTTACAATCTTTGGCCTCCAATTATTCTCTTAAAAGTCTGGCAGCCATGCAATCTACTCTGCAATCGTTTTGTGAACAGTGTGCTATTTATATAGCAAAACATCTTAGTATTTTATCGCACATTTCCTAGACGTCAGATAACGTCGTTTTCCTCACACTCTGACCTAGGAGTAGTGGAACATCTCCAACGTTGTGCAAGTCCAGAAGGGATGCAAATCCCTGTGGCTCAGATTCAGACTAAACATGATTCTAAAAGAAAGCTGCAGCAACGAAACAGCTCTTTCTCTCCTTCCAGTGACTGTAAAAGAAGTAGAGAGGATTAGCACAGAAGTACGTTTTCATTACAGACACCCATAGTTAGATAAGATGAATTCTATTTGACTAGAAAAAGGCAGCTAACTAATGCTAAGAAAACATTGATGTGACTGATATACCAGCTTTATGTATAATTAGTCAGGTGAGCATAATACAAGAGAGACTTAAAAGGAGTAGAGAGTGTAGGGAGGAATAGTATGAGAGCCTGAGAAAGCGATTTGCAGTGAAACGCATTAGTATACGTGATATCAGTTCAGACTGGATGTTCCTGTAGTCCATTCTGGGCTTCAAGTCCACATTTGTCTCAAAGGGCAGCTTCAGGAGTGCTGAGAAACACAACTTTCTTTAACTGCTGCCCCAGGCTCCATCTCCATGCAGGTTTCTGTGCATCAGCAATCTGCCCAGATGTGTTCAGCAGCCCTTTATTCTGCCCAGTGGTAAAAAAAAAAAACAAACCATCATAGCTAATGAAGAAGACATAGGCTTCGAATGGTCTTTCAGGTTATGCTGGGTGGCTTGGCTGCAATTTCAATAGCATCAAAGAGCACAGCAAAAGATTTTACACTGTTGAAGATTACACCAAGCTAACTGCCCGTTTCTCCAAATGACAGCCAAGTTCTGAAAGAACAGAATGGTGTCAGAGAGGTAACAGTAAGGATGAAATGCATAATTATACACAGTTAAATACATTCTGTTGAATAACAAACATTCTGTTGAATGTTTGTTTGAATAACAACATTCTGTTGAATAACAAAGCTGGCTTTTCTTTAGACTGCAAACACATCAGAGTATTTTTGCACCAGGCTTAAACTACAGCCAAGAGCTAAGGTGCTAAGCAAATAGGCGCTAAGAGAAATAACCGATGTGATCATCATTCAGAGTCCTGTCTTTTTTTTCCAAGACTTGTGGAGGACTTCAACAATATAAATTTCATATGCTTCACAACATCCTACCAAGGTCAGCTCTGCAGAGAAGCTATGACTCTTTGCTGCTCTTCAGGTCATTATCTACACCAGACACAAAGTATATAAAGAGTGCAAAGCTCTACCTCAGCAGAATAATCTTATTTAGCAAATGCCCTCACAGAATTACTGCAGCAGTGGTATAGTCTTGATGAACGCTCAAAAAATACCACTGGCATAAATTAGCTCTGTACCCTAATCAAAGAGCAGGAGGAAAACCTGTCTCCTAGTTCTGTGGCTTAGCTGTAAGATTTTCATTTTTCCTTTACATTATACATTAACCTCAGTACAAGTACTGGCACTGCAAACATTTTCAAACAGACGAGTAGTCCCAGTGGAACAATTTCTGTTCATCAGGTTAAATATATGCACATAGTAAATCATAGGATGGGAACTGTCAAGTTGTACCTGCATTGGGAGGTACAGTACCATCCAGTTTTTTTGAGCAGAATTTCCCTTTGTAAACAGTGAAGGGTTTTGATTTATGACTTATTTGCATAGTAATACTAAAAGTATTTACTCAAAGCATGCCACCAAAATGTATGAAGCCAGAGCTAGAGCATATATATTCCAAAGCTGAATAATGAAATAAAATGTCTATACAGGAGACTGTAGAACGTGCAAACACATTAGAAACGCCCATCTGAGTATAACCAGTAGTAACAAGTAGGAATCTTGGAAATACAGTAGACTGTAATTAAAATAAAACCATTTGTTTGCCTAGGTTACAGTCATAACTTTGAGTAGCAACATCCAACTTCAGCCAATTATTTCAAAAGGCTCTGGCATATGTGCTGAGGTTTGCTGCTCTTAGAGAAGCTTATGCTCCTTGAACTGAAAATTCATTCTGTTCCAAAAACGTTGCTTTGTGGTTTTTGACATATTTATTTACAGGCTTGCCTGGTAAAATTTATCTTTGGCTCAGGTTTGTGAAATGGCAGGATGGGTAGAAGCAAACTGCTCCCTTATTAAATTCAGAACTCATAAACTGATGATCTTTATCTCCCCTTACCATCTACCTCTTTAAAGTGATGAGTGTAATCACTCATTCTGTTTAAGAACCATCTGTTTCATTTACATGTTGCCTGTCAGTCACTTGATGCAATTTACAGGCCAAGATTAAAAAAAAATTACAAAAAATATGGTTTTTTGTTAACTGAGGACTAGTTGTTAGTGACTTGAATCGGTCTTGGAAGGATTATAGCAGACTCATGAAACAGAGGGAAAGGGAAAGAAAATGTCAATAAATATTTAAAAAAACCCCAACATTACCGCCTTTGGACTAGATTGTCACAGGCCTTACCCAGCATAAAGGGAGAGAGGCCTTTCCCATTTCTTGCTCAGACCACAGTGAAAATTATCTTTTTATTTTGGATCATCCCCCTGGCCAAGTTTACGGATGTATTGATGCAAATAATGGAGTAGTGAAGAGCAGCAAGGGCAAAGAGAACAAAAAGTGTTCCGGCTGACTGGATAAAAGGTTTGTCCTGAACCTTTTTTTGACTCCTGCTTCGCAACATGGACTCACTGGGCTGTGTGGCATTCAAAGAGCAACTTTAGTGTGAAACATTTAGAAAAACTACCTAATCCTTTAGAGAACAGGCAAGTAAAGGGTAGCAAAAGAGGCTTTTCCACTCCCTGGCTGAGAGTAAAAGTGGGTAATCACCTGCCTAGTTTTTGAAAACATTGCTGTCTCTACCTATAGTATAGTGTGTCATTAACAAATCTCTTTAGAAACAGAAAATTTCAAGTTTAACTTACATATATAAGAACTCAGCAATTAAAGGCTTATTGCTGTGTTTGTGTTGTCTTATTTATAGGTTCCCAAAAATAGTCTTTAATGTATCACAGAATTAGAAACACTCATTTACTGTCAGACTGTCTCACCCTTATTCATGATGAATGATGGTTTAGTCTTCTGAAATTCTGACCAGCTTTATTAATGTTCTTCCCTGTTTCCTAACCTAGTCTGTTGACGTTACCCTTGGGTTCAAAGTGGGGAGCACTGAGCTTCCAAAATTATTGCTCTTTCTTTCTGGTATCTATTTTCTACTACAAAATTACATTTGATAAAATCCCAAGCCTCTGATGGTCCTGTGGAACAGTTACACAGTTTTGTCCTTGGTTAAATAAACGCAAAGTCTAGGATGTTGCAAGGTAATCATTTATTGATGGAAAACAAACATTCTAACTACTCGGTGCCAACCCACTGATTAACTTCAAGGACTCAGACCTGACTCAGAAACAGCGGTGTTCAACTGACAATACCTTTACTCTAGCATGGCCTTACCGTCTACATTTCTCTGAGGAAGACACAGAATGGGTAAACCAGCATTTTTGTTATATTTTTCATTCTGTTTTTCCATGCCCCACTTCCACCTGTCCTTTAGACATGGCAGTGAGAGGATCCAACAGAACTGGGGAACTTGACATAGGGGTGGGTCTCTTGTCTGAAAGCCTCCTCAAATTCATGGAGATGGGGAAAGGACTTGGATTTGTTCCTTAGTAATCAGGCTTCGTCTTCACTCTACTGTAGTATCTAGATCTGGAAATTCCACTGTATTCTGCAAAGGAAAATGTGTCTAACCTGTAAAGGGGCAGGGAAGTGTTTTACTAGTCTTGTGGTTAATAGTGTGAGCACTGCCACTGTACAGAACTGCACTGAAAAGTAGTTAAAACTGTGCTCATAACAGATTTTTCAATTCAGCAAGTGAACTAAAAAACCTGAAAGGCTTCATTCCAAACCACATTTTCCTTTTCTGAGGAGAAATGACCCAAACTATTCTTTTTGTTGACACTTTTGTATAAGAATCATTTCATGTGTATGCATGGAGAAAAATAAGCAAATGAAATTATGCGTATCATTCAAAAAAATGTTAACGGAAACAATATATTTCGCAGTTAGCTATCTTTTGAAATGGAGAAATCTTAACCAGAGAGGAGGAATTTTGAGTTGGTCACAGGCTGAGAAGATCTAACCACAACTCTTACTGACTGTATGAACGGCCTAACCACTAAGCAACTGGGCAAAAAGAGATGGCATCCAGTCAGTCTCAGCTGCTACATTTTTTCTGATTCGTATAAAATACTGACTTTGTCCAAGAGATAGGTCAAAAAAATGGTGCTAGTCTGGAAGATCAGCCACACAATAAGGACATAAAACACCCAAGTACTCTAGGGAATTTTAATTGCATTTACTAAATAAAACAGCTTGAGCAAGAGACAGTGAGAAACTGTCTATTTCCTCCTATATTAACACAAGAATACTTGTGACTTAGCTGTTGGCCCCTAGAGAGGATGTGCGGGCAGGATTTAGGTTTTGCACTGAATCTTGAATTGCATTTTCTGCTAGACAAAAGGAAGGCAGAACTTCTCCATCATTTCTGTATTTCTAGCCCAGAAAATATATCCCAACTTACTTAGCAAACATCACTTTGGATCACAATTTTAGGGTACCCAAACATCAAAGCATACATTTTGCCATAAGCTTAGTTTTCACTGAAAAGAAAACAAGGCCTAGCTTTAGTGATAAGAATGATAAGATTGGATGAGGGTTAAACACCATATAAAAAGCCCTTGTAAAATAGCAGTGACTACCTTACTGAGCTAGAAAGGTGTGGGAGTTTTTTATTATTATTAACTGTAGCTTTTTGAGGTCGTTTTGAGAACCTGTCTTATTTGAAAAATGTTTAACTATTTTCATGCAGCTATCTAAAGCATATATCAAATTCAACAATAATAATTTGAAGGTGAATCACCTACTATTAAGGCATATTGTGGCCAGATTTTCATCTCCTATATCATTTGGCACGGAAATGGAAAATGCAGTTTAATGAAAACAAATGTGTAATGTTAAATTTGAGGTCAATAAGGGTAATAGACAGTGTATACTTAATGACATAACTATGGAGAACATTGACCGGTAAATGGGTTAAGAGTGTTGTTATAAATAATGTTTATGCCACTATCTCAGCTCATCAGTCATGGAAAAGCAGTTCATAGGAGTACTAGGAAACCAGAGTACCTTTGGCTTCTTTCTTTGATAACACCGATGATCTTCTGGACTGGGGAAATGTACTAACCTAAAATCAAGCCAGTTATTCATTTAATATAGGGTCAGAAAATCATTAGCAAAACTTGAGGGGGAAGGATTAGTGCAAAGACTGTAAAGCAGGTCAAGAACTAAGTGAAGAGATAATGAGAGCCATCACAAGCAGAGCACACTGGTTAAAATGAGTTCCTTTTGATGTTCCTTAAGGGTAGATTGAGGCACTGGGATTCTTTAACATTTTCTATAAAGACACTGACACAAAACACTGAGCTCATGAAGTTTCCTGAATACCCAGTGATAGATGTAAAATCAACACGGGAGCCAGAACGATTATATTACAAGAAGTATAACTAATCCTGAAGATTAAAGTAATAGGAACAAGGTTAAAGTTAGCCATAGGAAGTACAAAATCATGTACTAAAAGGCTATTTACCAGGAATTCAGGTGTCAGAAGCAAACACTTTTCTGCTTTTACGCTGTTCCCAAACTGGTAGGCATGCTCTGGTACGCACGATCAGAGCACACCTACGTACTTTGGCAGCAGACAGCGTGGCAGCCCGACTGGCAGCAGCCTGTGCTCAGGAGCCTGAGCTAGCAGAGTGGACACCTAGAGTCAGGCCTCACTTGCGAACACACAAGATTGACACCCAAAAGCCATTTGTAAACCAACTAGTGAGGTCTCTTCTTGGAGCTGTTTTGTCTTTCATGAAATAGTTTCATGCTAACTGGAAAAACAAGAACTGAAGATCTCTCTTACCAGACAGATACACTCTTGCTAATTTACGAGGTCATGTCCACTCTTTCTACAGGTCAGTGAATAGTGAATGACTGAGTAGTTTATTTAATATTTGATGATAATTCAACAATTTGACCAAAAATTGCCTGCTACACATTTGTCATGGATTACAGCATTTCTTTGAGTGATGGCTGACAGGAGATTAAGCCTATAATTCATAGAGAGGAAGTCCTTGAATCTATCTTCTACATCCTACAGTAATGCTATCAGCACTGAGCTCTGATGCTGCCAGTCTTACTCAATTTCTGGGGAAGAGCTGAGCTCCAGGTGAAGCTGATGTTTCTATTTAGTGCAGAGACGCTTAACTACTTCTGTGCTCATCTCTGCAGCACTTTGCATTGGGCAGGCTGGGCAGCATCCTGCTCAGCTTGGTAGCTCCTATGAATTCCATTCTTTAGTGAATGTAGGGCACAGAGCATACAAATGACCAAACTTGCAAATGCATACTGTATACAAAACAGCCATGACACCAAAGGGTGTACAGAGCATGTATGTCTTTGTTCCTCCTCTATTTTCTCTGGAAATAGTTTCCAGAGCATCAGTTGCAGCAGTACTCCTCAACACACAAGCCAGTCAGCAGAATAGTTAAGGGTCTTTCAGTATAACTCTTTGAAAGTCTCTTTTCTGTCTTGCTAATGCTAAATTGGATTCAACTGTGTTTCTTCTTTATCCCATTTCCTCTTTTCCAACAAAAAAATCTAACTATGCCATTTGCACCTGTTTTCCCTTCTTCCTTCTGCTCTTCCTTCAGTTCTGCAGAAAGCAAACAAACAAACAAACTAACAAAGTGGTTCTGTTTTGAAATGCCAGACCACTAGCCAAGACATCTGCAGAGCATGTTAGCCCTGTTACTCCTCCACCTGGCCTTTGGTCCTCACATCCCATTTCTCTACTGTTTTCTTTATATAAAAATACAAGATATGCGTGACCATGTCCCTGAAACTGTGTGGTGTCTTAATGTTCACCAGTTCATACCCATGCCCAAGGGAGTGTCTACACTCCAGTCTTTGCAGATCTCAGGTCTATTTCGTCTCAACCTGTGATTTAGACTCTTGCAATTGGTTTCAGTCTTGTGACATCCCTGAAGCTAGTTTCATACCTTATTCTTTACAGTATAGCATCATGGTCTCTGTCCTACTCTAGGATCCCATGTGCCAGTTGCACCTGGATGGTCTGATTTGTAACCTAATGTAGCTGTGGGAGAATGATGTTCTTAGCACATCTCCCCATTCAAAGGAGTCACTCCCAGCTGCAGCCTCCTCCTGTCACAGGACTGACACCCACTCTCCTGTTTGAGAAAGAAAATATCTGAGATTTCAGATTTAGAAGATCTGGATGTCACAGCTTTTATTCTTGGTTTTGTCCTGGAAAGCAGTATGTACAGATTCTGATTGCAGTCTGAGTAACAGAATAAGAAATAAATCATTATTAATGACACAGACTGCCCAGCATCAATTTTGAAAAATGCCCAGGTGGAAACCTACGAACCTTCCCTAAGACTGTTTCTGCTTGCCAAGAGGCCTTTAAATTGCTAATTCGTCTCAAGCAGAAAAAAATTAACAATCTTTCCAGACGGTTACCCAGAAGTGGCTGTAGGCACTCTGACTGTACGCTATTGGTCTACGTCCCAAACATATGGTGTGGCTGGGAGGCAGGAGAGAAGACAAACAGTGTGAGTTAGAAACAGACTGTACACAGCTACAACTTAAGCACACTTATTGTTTCTCCCATTGGATTTAGGGTAGTCTTCGGGTAGTTTGTCCAAGCAAAAATTTCATCTTGCTTCGGGAGATCTCCCTAGAGAAGAAGAGTCGGAGTAGGATGCACTAGTGCAGGAGTATCCTGGAGGGAAAGGATGTCTTCCCTCATTGTTTGCTCAAATTTGATCCATCACATGTTGGTGATCACGTGGCATTTTGGCAGACACCTCCAGGAACAAGTTTTGGAAAGGGCTTATCTGACATCTCTGGAACAGTCAAATAAATACTGATAAAAATATGTATGCTTTTCTGCCTATGATAATAAGGATCACTCAAGTTGCCCAGTAAAGTACTGTGTGCATTGACTTGGCCTCATGCCTTTCTCACCATTAAAGAGCAATGCATTCTAGCTTTTCATGCTTCTCAGTCCACACTAGCTGCTCTGCAAAAACAACAACCACAAGAAAATACAGAAAATAAATCAAGGTGGACATCAAGAACTTTTCACTTACAGTCTTATTTATCAATTTTAATAAGCATGAGATTTATTCTGATTGCTTTTATCTTATTCCTGTGTATGTTTATTTATTTATTTATTTTATTCCAGTATCTTTAATAAAGGCAGATTTATCTCCACTAGTTCTTAGACTTGCCACACTACAATCATAGAATCATAGAACAATTTAGGTTGAAAAAGACCTTAAAGATCATTAAGTCTAACTGTTAACCTAACACTGCCAAGTCCACTGCTAACTATGACCCTAAGTATGACATCTACATGTCCTTGAAATATCTTCAGGGATGGTGACTCAACCACTTCCTTTGGGAGCCTGTTCCAATGACTGATAACACTTTCAATGAAGAAATTTTTCCTAATTTGTAATCTAAACCTCCCCTGGCCAACTTAAGGCCATTTCCTCTTGTTCTGTCACTTTTTACTTGGGACAAGACACCAACACCCATGTGGCTACAACCTCCTTTCAGGTTCTTATGGAGAGCAATAAGGTCTCCCCTCAGTCTCCTTTTCTCCAGGCTGAACAGCCCCAGGTCCCTCAGTCCTCATAAGGGTCTCTCTCTAGACCCTTCACCAGCTTCATTTGTCTTTTTGGACATGCTCTAGCACGCTCGAGAGGTGCCTGAAACTGGACATAGTATTCAAGGTGCAGACTTACCAGTTCTGAGTACAGGGGTACAGGTAGTCCTGCTGGCCACAATATTTCTGATATGAGCCAGGATGCTGTTGGCCTTCTTGGCCACCTGAGCACCCTGCTGGCTCATGTTCAGCTGGTTGTCAACCAATGTCTCCAGGTCCTTTTACACAGGGCAACTTTCCAGCCACTTTTCCCCAAGCCTGTAGAGTTGGCTCTCTACAAGGGCAGGACCCAGCACTGACCCTTGTTGAACCTCATACAGTTGGCCCCAGGCCATCGATCCAGCCTGTCTAGATCCCTCTGTAGAGCCTTCCTACCCTCAAGCAGATCAACACTTCTGCCCAACTTGGCATTGTCTGCAAACTTACTGAGGGTAGACTCAATCCCCTCGTCCAGATCATTGATAAAGATATTAAAGAGAACTGGCCCTGGGGAACACCACTTGTGACCGGCCACCAACTGGGTTTAATTTCATTCACCACAACTCTTTGGGCTTGGNACCACACCTTTTGGGGCTTGCCCACCCAGCCAGTTTTTTACCCAGCAAAGAGTATACCTGTCCAAGCCATGACCATCCAGTTTCTCCAGAAGAATGCTGTGGGAAACAGTGTCAAAACCTTTTCAAAAGTCCAGGTAGACAACATCAACCTGGATGTTGTCTCTCATCCACTAAGCAGGTCCCCTTGTCAAAGAAGGAGATCAGGTTAGTCAAGCAGGACCTGCCTTTCGTAAACCCATGCTGACAAGACCTGATCACCTGGTTGTCCTGTACATGCCACATGATGGCACTCAAGGAGGATCTGCTCCATAACCTTCCCTGGCACTGATGTCAGACTGACAGGCCTGTAGTTTCCCAGATCCTCCTTCCAGCCCTTCTTGTAGACGGGTGTCACATTTGCTAACTTCCATTCATCTAGGCCCTCCCCAGTTAGCCAGGCCTACTGATAAATGATGGGAAGTGACTTGGTAGGCACTCCTGCCAGCTCCCTCAGTACCCTTGGATGGATCCCACCCAGCCCCATACACCTGTTTGTCTAAGTGGTGTCGCTAGCTATGGTTGCTAACCATTTGCACTTGGTTTACGGGGGTTTCATGCTGCTGCCCATTCCGATTTTCCAGCTCAGGGGGCTGGGTACCTGTAGAACAACTGGTCTTACTATTAAAGACTGATGCAAAGAAGGCATTAAGTACCTGAATCTTTTCCTGATCCTTTGTCACTATGTTTCTCCCCGCATCCAGTAAAGGATGGAGATTCTCCTTACCCCTCCTTTTGTCGCTAATATATTTATAGAAACATTTTTAACTGTCTTTTAAAGCAGTAGCCAGACTAAGTTCTAGTTGGGCTTTGGCTCTTCTTATTTTCTCCCTGCATAACCTCACGACATCCTGGTAGTCTTCCTAAATTTCCTGCCCAATCTTCCAAAGGTCATAAACTCTCCTTCTTTTCCTGAGTTCCAGCCAAAGCTCTCTCTTCCAGCCAAAGTTCTTCCCCACTGGCTCGTCTTTTGGCACATGGTGACGGCTTGCTTCTGCCCTTTAAGATTTCCTTCTTGAAGAATGTCTCCTGAACTCATTTGCCCTTCAGGACTGTGTCCCAAGGGACTCTGTTAACCAGTCTCCTAAACAGGCTATAGTTTGCCCTCTGAAAGTCCAAGGTGGCAATTCTGCTGATCCTCCTTCTCGCTTCTCCAAGAATCGAAAACTCTGGCATTTCATGATCGCCATGCCCAAGATGGCCTCCGGTCATCATCTGAACCAGAAGTTCTTCTCTGTTTGCCAAAAACAGGTCCAGTGAAGTACCTTCCCTAGTTGGCTTACTCACCAGCTGAGTCAGGAAGTTACCTTCCACACAATCCAGCAACTTCCTAGGCTGTTTCCTGTCTGCTATATTGTATTTCCAGCAGACATCTAGTAAGTTGAACATGACCATGCTTTCTAACACATCAGTAACTTTTGGGTTTTGCTGTCACATGGATCTCCATCCCTTACCTCTACTGAGATGGCAGACCGAAGGACCTCCTGTAGGTAAAATAACTGCAAATAAAATCTCAGTTCACTTCTTCCATATCAGTTAAACTCCTGCGCTAGCAAGCAGTTTGTGCACTATCTTAAATTATAATATCTTTTCTGTGTGCTGTGCATTCAGAGAAGTTATTGATGAGGTCTGCTGTTAATAGCTTCCGTATTTCTTTACTGTCTTCAATAAATCAGTAATATTTGCCAGAATGTGAGGAGAACAAAATTCAGGTGTAAAAAAAGAGCTGTTCTAATTTGTATTTGGACATAATGTATCCAAGAACACACAATGTTACATTAAACATATAACTTCTGATAATCAGCCAGGACAATGAAACCTTTCTTATGTTCAGATTAATTACAAAAAAATCATCATGGTAATACGTGCAATGTGTTATGCTGAGATAGAAGGTATACCACAGTAAAAAAAAAGATCAGTCCTGTAATTGGAGAAGTTTCCATACTCAGTCAGAATTAATCTCTCTTCTATGTAACAAATGTCAAGGACAACTAGATATTTCCACTCACCTGCCATCACATCTCCTTAGATTTCGAACTCTTTGGGCATAGGCGATCGCTTACCATGCACAAGTGCCACTGCTCACATTATACAGTCCTTTCTGTTTGGTGGATTAATAATCTTGCTATATTTATAACTGTTGAAGTAGAACACATACAGTAACTCAGAATTACCTGTGTTCAAAATGTTATTTTAGAAAGCTCTTGCAATCAGTACAAATACAAATGCAATCAGTACAATACAAAAGATATCAGCATTTCCTTCCTTCACAATGAGAATAGCACCAAAGAAGCTGGATTCCAACAGCTATTTTTATTCTAGAAAACTTGTGAGCATGTGTGAAGAATTTCAGTATTTTCAGGATTAGATACATTTTAAATACATTTCACTATTGTGACAAAGACCAAACATTTGATGAGAAAAGGAAGTTGCAGATGTTCAGAATCTGTCTGGATATGATGCAAGAGATCTCCATGATCTTCACATACTTCAAAGCGTAACAAGAATCATCTTACTTAAGGGATTAATCTCTCTGGGGTAGATATTATCTCTTTTAAAGAGTAACCCTTCACTCCTGGAATGAAGCATGGGCAGAGTGGAGGCCGATACATGACACAATTACCCTTACTATGTTTGTTTTCCTCCATGTTTCTCTTGTTCTTTCAGGATACTCTTACCATCCTTTCCAATGTTGCTCTTCCCTCTTCTCTTTCATCCACATCCATGAGGAGGGGAATTGGGTTCTTTTAAACAGGTGAAGCTTATGTGAAGTTAAGACCAGAAAAGTCCTTGTTTCATGATCAAGGAAGGGAAATCCACATATAAAGTCATGAAACAGTAAATAGTGAAACCTGAGCAGGTCAGTGTGCTTTGAAATCTGCAGTTCCAGGAAGGTGCAAAGGTAAAGAATCCCAGAGAAGCAAATGAGCAGGCACTGCAGTTGAACTGAAGTGACAATGTACAGTTTTTTATGCATACCCTCGATTCATCTTCTGCCAATGGCATCTTTCTGATCAGAGAGAGATATAATACACGTCCTTTCTGTTTTCATTTGTGCCTTATGTCCCTCAAGAGGCCTGTTACAGTCAATAAGTAAAAGTTATAGGATGGGATGACATGTTTATTAACATTGAAATACCGAAAGAAAAAAAATAATGTTATTTATGCCAGTTTGCTGAACCAAACAAGCTTAACTCCTACCCTCGCAGATGTGAGGGTTGGTATGCCAGCACTGTGCTTTCACTTCCAGTTCCTCTAGCATTAAACTTCCTGTGTTCTCAGAGAAAAGTATACCCAAGAAAGAACGGAAGTTATGCGTTTATAAAAGAAAGAGCAATATGTTCTCACTTCTCTCCATAAAGATCAGCTTTGAACTGAACACAAATTGACTGACTCCAGATGATGCCATCATTTTGTACCTAAAGGACTGAGGAGGCATAACAGTTCTAGCGCTCAGCAGCATTTTGCATGGGGCAGACTTATTCAAGTAGTCATATTTTGTTAAAAATAATGTGGAATTTCTCAAATCCTGCTCTGCTTTCAGCATCCTGGGGTGACAGCCTCCTTGGCTCTGAAATGGTGTGCCTCCCTAGGGACTCAGAGCTGAGAGACTGCCATCAGGGAGCCTGGCATCATCCTTGTGTTCCCCAGGACAATGCGAGCATCACCAAAAACCAGTCTGTGGAGCACTTGGGTTCCACGTAGCCACCGTGTCCTGATGGAAAACCATTGAGACAGAAACATTTTAATCAGCTCACTAGATACACAACAGTTTTGCTATAGCAGCCCTTTAACCCTAGGTTTCTTTTCAAGCTTGGGACCAAGGTGTCAGCAGCAGTGAAACTGTGTAGCTTTGTCAGCACTTGCAGAAAGCAAAGAGGTTGCCTGCAGAAATACTGGCTCTTTAATTTTCTTAACCTGACCACATTGGGTGACAATATGCAAAAATCCAACCAATAATACGGCTGACACAAATCTATTCCTGTCACTTTGGTCATTCTGTGACTAAAAAGCAGAAAGTCATTTGTTCGGGTCTGAAAGAAGGAATTAACACTGTTACAGAAAAAAAATTATGTGATTAGTACAGGGCCAGATCCTGGAAGAGGTTAAACACCCTAGGTTGCTACTGACCTCCAATGGGAGCCTGGAGATTTACAGGTTCATTATTCCATTGTCTATCCCTCGCTATAAGCATTGAAACGTACCCCGTTTAAATTCTGGCCATGATACCACAGTAAAAAGGAAGACAGGCAAGAGAAATGTTTCAATTGGAGTGCTGTGTTTTTCTGAAAATAAAAGGATTGTGCCTTTAAAACCATCAAGTTAGTATCCCCTTCCCCTCTGCTAACATATATCCTTTCTCTTTTAGCCCAGCAATATTTTAAGAAGCTGAAAAAAAAAATTAAAAAAAGAAAAGAAAGAAGAAAGTAGAACTAAACCACTTTCAAACTATCCTTTTGAGCACTGAAACAAACTGCCTGGTGAATCCACCAGATACAGTGTCAAGGGGGTTTCACATTTGTTTGCTTTATTTTTTTACACATTAGCTACAGAACATTGGTCCAGATACTGATTTTTAGCTGCGCTGTATTGCCCTGTACAGCATAGGAGGTGCTCATCTGCACATGGGTCAGGGCAACCCTGGGTATCAATACAAGCTGGAGGTATGAAGGGATTGAGAACAGCCCTGCAGAGAAGGACTTGGGGATACTGCTTGATGGAAATCTGGATGTGGTGTGTCTTAAAGAACCTTGGTTAAAAGACTAATGTGGACATTTACATTGGCAAATCAGCTTGCTGAGCTACAGGTTGTTTATCCAGACTTTCACAAATGCAGGTGCTGGAATGCCAATACTTCTCAGGTGTTAATATTCCTGGCTATTAAGGCAGGGTATAAAGCACCAGGCCATGAATTATCACAACCATCATTAACAAACACTGCCATCTGTTGTCACTGCGTCAGCAGGATCATAGGATCATAGAATCATAGAATCATTAAGGTTGGAAGAGTCCTCAAGGATCATCCAGCCCAAGCATCCCCCCACCACCTATTACCCACTAAACCATGTCCTTAAGTACCACATCCAACCTTTGTTTAAACACTCGCAGGGACGGTGACTCCACCACCTCCCTGGGCAACCCGTTCCAATACCCAACCACCCTTTCTGAGAAGAAATTTCTCCTCATCTCCAACCTGAACCTCCCCTGGCGCAACTTGCAGCTGTTCCCCCTTGTCCTGTNTGTGGTGAGGGGCCCAAAACTGGACACAGCACTCGAGGTGCGGCCTCACCAGGGCTGAGTACAGGGGGACAATCACCTCCCTGCTCCTGCTGGCTACACTATTCCTGATACAGGCCAGGATGCTGTTGGCCTTCTTGGCCACCTGGGCACACTCCAGCTCATGTCCAGGCAAGCATCAATCAGCACTCCCAGGTCCTTTTCCTCTGTAGAACTTTCCAGCCACCCCGCTCCCAGCCTGTAGCGCTGCCTGGGGTTGTTGTGGCCAAAGTGCAGGACCCAGCACTTTGCCACATTAAACCTCATCCCGTTGGCCTCTGCCCAGCGATCCAACCTGTCCAGGTCCCTCTGCAGAGCCATCCTACCCTCCGGCAGATCGACACTTCTCCCCAGCTTGGTGTCATCTGCAAACTTACTGAGGGTGCACTCAATTCCCTCATCCAAATCATCTTACTGTCCTTGTTTATACAAGGGGGTAAATGACCAAAACAAAGTTAGCAATGGCCCTGTTGAGAAGCAGGGGTGATCAGCTTGGATATAAAAATGACATACCATCAATTGCAATAAAGGCTATATCTATATTCCAAGATCTACCAGGTTAATTAAAAACTTAGGCCAAAATTGCCCTGGTTGTATTGCCAGGTTTCACTAAATGGGTTTAAGAACCACATCCTTAGAGAAACCTGTGTAACTGAGATAAGAGATGAGGCTAGAAGTAAGTAGTGGTAACCTAGCAGAGACAGAACTAATTCTAGGTGTAAGAAGAAGCCCCAGTATTAATTTTCCAAGATTCTTCTGCTTTTTTGAAATCCATAACAGAATGTGCTGCACTTGTCTTCCATCTAGCATCATGAATCTTACAGCATGCCTTGCAACTGTAAGATTTTTAAACATCATGCTTCACCTCACCTCTGGACATATACTTTTATTACTTAATTAATTCACCCATTACTTCTTCAGACTAAAACCAATGGTGCCACTTTAAAGCTATTTATTATAGCAGGTGCCTCGGTATCAGGCTGCTGAAGGACAGAGTACGAGCCTTACTTTAGCGACCAAAACGTGGAAAACCTCTGTTAAACAGCTAACTTGTGTAAGTTCATGCACTAGCTGGTCTTTGCAGGTCACAGAATTTCTTGATGATAAATGCAGGATTTCAGCTGTGTGCGTATCTATCTATGCTACAAAAAGCTACAAGAATATCATGTAAGTAGACCAGAAAACACAGCACATGCAGAAACGCGCTCTGAATTTCACAAATGGAAATCTATTGGACAGCTGCCTACCTCTCCAAACTGTTTCTTTTAAATTTATAGTGTTTCTGAAGTTCTCCTCTCAAACCAAAATGAAATGAGTAATGAAAGCATTTTCAGGAATCAAAGATGACCAACAGGAATTTGGGCAAAGCCTAAGACAAGTTTTTAAAAAGCACTGGGAGCTTCCAAAAAGAAATGAAAGCAGGATGTGATGTTTCCCCAGAAAGGCCTGGCTGATAACCTGCACATAAAAACAATGCCCTTGCTGCTGAGGCAGCATTAAAAAGTGTCATGACAGATTGGCAAACTCAGCTACAGCACCAGTCTGGGACAGAAGAAAGGTCCAAGAATAAGAACTATCTCTTCAGGAACAAAAGCTACCAGGAGCACTGCAAAGCTGGAGGAAAAGCACCCAAATCAAATTCAGTCATAAATCTTTTCTTTGAAGTGCTTTTTGGTCTAGGCCCAGGATATCTAAAATATCTACGATATTTGGAAAGGTCCAACAGTAACTTCTGTAAGTGGAGCGATTCCTTTCTCAGGAAAACATAATTTTCTCAGGGGCTGGTCCAGTCTGTGGGGTAAACTCTCCCATGAGTTGGGAACCTAGAACATCACTGACATCCTCAGTTTCTGCTCTAAGGTCAAGTCAGATTTCTGTCTGGTTTTACATACATAAAAAGCTATCCCAACAAAAATCAGATAGCCCAGCTATCAAAAGAAGGCACTTCACTGAGCACGTTACACACCCTGGAGAGAGGACCAGCAGACAAACATATGACAGATGGCAGCTACAATGCTTAACACACTGGTGAATGGTACTCAAATACTCATGATAAAGGTTGTAGGAGAGCCAATATAGAGGAAAACAGGTAGAACAGAGGATGCAGGGGTTATACAGCAGGGCACTGACAACAGGAAGGATGGCTATGACATGAGTTCAGTGTATAGAAAAATACATGCAAAGGATTCAATGTCCTCCACCACGAAATCACAAGCCATTTTTAAAAAGGTTTCAATGATCTCCATCTTTGTATGTCTGTGTTTAACAGTTTGTAACTGAGAGGGTGACATATTAGTTTAAAAGCTTGTGAAGAGAACTCTGTCCCTCAGAGAAGACTTTTTTTTTCGTCCATTCAGTTCCGTACGTCTGTGGTGGTTTCCCTCTGACAGGCATGTGTTATTAAAGAGTAGCTGGTAACCTGGTAAGTTTGATGAAAGTACAGCATGAGGGTAGTGCATGCTCATGAGCTAAGTACTCTGATACAGATAGTTTCACTTAGATAAATGTTTAAAACATTTGGGCACTGCTTGCAGATTAAAATCAGGGGGAAGAAAAGGAAAGGGGCAAAGGGAAACAGCTTGATGCTAACCTGCATTTCAGCTTATTTTCTGTTCTGTAATGAAAGACAGTCCCTCCGACCTGCTTAATTTGGACATGGAGGCAAGGTTAGAACATGAAGAAAAAGTCAAGAGGTTTAGTAATATAGTGTCAGGTAATTGAAGCCATGTGATTAGCCAGCTCAACCTTTTTTTCTGAAGAAAAATACCTTCCCCCACTTCTGAGTATTCCTCCTATTTGTCATAAATCACCAGACATTTCTCTGTGCCCAGAGAATAAACATGTATAGATCATGTTTATGCTAATCCTCAAACACTGTACTCTCTCTCCCTGCACAAATCATGACCCCTTTCCAAATTCAGTAACTCCAGTTGCACCATCTGTAGTCAAAGGTCAAAGTCTGTCAAGCAGGTATGGGATTTAAGACTGGGAAGCTATCAGTCATTAAACAACTGCATTGAATTAAATGTGTATGCTGCTATAATCTTGACCCATTAGCTCTCTGCTGATCAACTATCTATTGGTACAGTTTTCAGTTCAGATGGCAGCATTTTTCTTCACCTTAAATGACTCCTACATGCAGCCTTGCACCATCAAACTCTTGTGTAAATTCACCACTCATTTGATGCATGTGTCCAAGATCAGCTGTGCACCTCAGCACCTGAACCCAAAGCTGGTGCTGCAGTATAGCCCTTGAATCCACGTTGCACAGAGGTGGTAGGAGCCACAAACCACCTTCTCCCTCTCTGTTAGCTTAGAGGAATGGAATAAGCAGGGAGGGTAAAATTTAGAGATTTTTTTTTGTGACTATATATTCCACATTAAAATATCATGTTCTAAGTGGTGAGGAGATGACAAAAGAAATACATTTCTTGTGGACGTGATTCAAAACTCACTGAAGTCAATGGCAAGACCTTATTGACTTTAAAAGGCTTCAGTTTAAGCCACTGCTTTTATTTGGTCCATTATCCTGTGTCCTCACTGTGAATTTATGTGATATTGCCATGATTTTCACTACACATTGCCCTGAAACTCTTGCCCTACGGTTATAAAGCAAATGTTCCTTTGGTACAAAAGTAGGTTTGGAAAAGAAACTTGAAAGCAATTTCAGGTCCTCCTGTCCATTTTATAGTGACTGATCTAGCTTTACTGCAAAAAATATAAAAGTTCCTGATCCTTTTGCTGATACAAGATTTCTAAGGAAGACACTGACACATGAGTGTATCATAGAAACTAGATATTTTAGAGGAAAAGTCTATTAATAAATACTAAAAGAAAACAAACTTGACAGCCCACAGCAAAAAAAATAGCTTGGTTATTGATTTCTCTGACCTCATTATTTTTTATTTTGCTCTGAATTCAGCCCTGCGGGTAAATTACTGTAATAACTACACTCAGGGGACCAGTATAATTAACATATTCATGTGTGACTATATTACCTACAAAACTTTATGGGAAAGCAGTCAGAATGTTGTCCTATGCCAATATGGACACATAGTCTAAGTCTTACAGTCTTCTGTTAAATGACAACCTGAAAAGTCTCAGACCGGAATAAAACAAAATAATTGTTCCAGTAGAGGTGTTTTGTAAAATTATAACTATTTTGTTTACCTTAAGCTGCTTTCCTGAAGCAAATATATCAACCTTTTCATTTAAAATAAGTCACACTGAGGTACCATCACGGTTTCAAAATATTTGCAGACATTTTTAGAACCTGAAGACCCATTGACTAAGAAGAAAAAAATGGTCAGGAAAGAGAAGGAATAAAAAACTGGAGTTCTGTAATGAAGGATTTCCAAGGAAGAGAAATCTAGACTAACAGAACAAACAAATAAACAAAAAAGATGTCTAGACACTTTGTAAAACACAGTTCATAAAGATTAAAACTTCTTGTGAGAGAAAAATCAATGGAACTTCCAGTTTAATGAAATTTGAAGAAAAGTGTTTATGTGGTGAAAACAACCCATGTGGGCATTTCCAGAAATTCTATTCCTTGTTTAAAATAGAATCTGACTTTGAGTTGTACTTTATATATGTGTGTATATATATATATAAAAAAAGAAGGGGCAATTACTTGAAATCAAAGTACAGCAAAGTTTTCAAATCCCCAGGGTCAGCTCTGTTTGGCTCCAGTTACCTATTTGTGACAATTACATATTCACAATTCCTTTCATTCAGTGAAAGGGTGAAAACCTCATAACTTCACACTCCGGAAATGAGAAAACTGTATTTCTCCTGCCTTACTTCTAAGCAGGGAGATCCAGAGAAGGACTACGTGAACTGTTTGGGTTTCATTCCCTAGTGGAGAGTTATTTGTTAGCAGCACTGCTCAGAAGACCTGCTCCTTTTACTCCCTTAGCTTCCAAGCCTGAGCATTTAGGACAACTCCTACCAACTTCTGGAGCAAGGGCTTCTGTATTGACACTCATGCAATCACAGCCTCTTAAGCTTGCTTTCCTCCAAAGACTTGCCTGTACGTTACAGTTACAACTGCTCTAATCAGATGCTACATCCCTCCATGGAGCAGAGAGGAAGTGAGAGAAGCTTAGTTATGAGCCTGAGTGCAGAAATGGTGGGAAGGGGCAGTAATGGGGCCTCCAGTAGCACTCAGGGCTCTTTAAAACATAGTACAGTCACACTGTTAAATGTAACCTTCAATACCCAGTGGAAGAGGACATCCCCAGAAAGACACAGCATTCTGAAAAAGAGCTCTAAAGGAGAGGGAAGAGATTAGCTGAAGGCAGGCAAAGGCAGGGACATGAGCAATCATAGAAGACTCACAGAGGTGCAATCAACTCATGCTCATTTCAAATGAATATGTCACACTGCTCTAGAATATTGTAAAGTATTACCTTAAATAAGTAACTGAAATGGAAAATGAAGACTACTCCAATGATACATGAAAGGTTTTTTTGGAAAGCACGTAGCTTGTTATTAAAACTAAAAGTTACAGTTTGTAAAATGTGTCATGATTTGGTTTTAAATGTTAGAATTTAAAATTTTTTATTAATAAATATAATGACAAAGTTTATACCAAATAATGTATACAATGACAAAGCTTATACCAAATATGATTATGCTGCTAGACAGAGAGAACTGAGAAACAATTCTACCATTCTGGAGTAAACATTGTTTACTTTTGACAACTAATTAATGATGTAGAAGCATTTACTAGTAGACATAACATAAAGGCACATGAAGTTTTCTCAAGTCTCTGTTGCCTCAACTGATGAAGACCATGACTTATGAACAAGGCACTAGCTTCAGCTGCAAAACTGTACGGGATATTTTGTAAATTTAATGAACCACTCGATTGTATCAAACACTTCTGTTGAGATCTTTATATGTCACCATGCTGATAATTAAGCTCAGATTCAGAAGGGAAATGTTAGATCTTTGCTTTGCATTTTGCTGCTCAACAAAGCTGAACAAAAAATAATCAGAATGGGCTATTTTGTAAAATTTTGCAAAACGTATTCTGCATTATTTGGGAATTTGTTTGCTCTATGACACATAACTTCCTTCTACCTTTTTCAGGCCAAATGCTATTCTCAGGGATGGACGTGTCAAAAGAAATGACAGTGGAAACATATGCAACACGATGTGCATCTTTGTTGGCCTGGTAATAAAGTGGAAAAGAAATGCTGTGTCCTTAACAGCACACTCTTAATGCATGACATTGTTATACACAGTATGCACCAGAAAATAGCTTTTCTATTATGAACTGGCCATGCTTATGAAGGCAATTAGTCACAAATCATAACTTTAGTATGTAAGTGATAGTGCTAAAACAGTAGATCTTCAAATATTTGAGTCACATGTTTTTGTACACAGGTTTGGAATAACCCAAGAGAGCAAAATAACAAACTTGGGTAAAAAGGATAAAGATATGTGACTAGGATTGTAAGGTAAAATACAGGCTTCCCAAAACAGAATTTGAAGCTGCAGTGCTCACTTCTAACTATTTCTAAACAGAGCAGCGTGAATCATATCAGGCTGAATTAGAAATAGAGGAGTTTCTTTGTTATTTAACAACACTCCAGACAGCTGGAGCCAGCCCCTTACCTTTAGAAAACTTCCAAGCAGTTGTTAATGAACAAAAGGAGGGGAAGAGATAGAAAGGGAGGTGGAGGAAAAGAGGAAGGCAAATCAGGGCTCAGGCTGTCATACCTGTAATCATCTTGAAGGGCTCTGTGGGAGACACAAAGTGACATAGACGACAATGGAAATCTTCCTTAAACAAAGTCATCTCTTGAGGCAGCTTACAGGCTGCCTTGGCCAGCACAAAATGGCTTCATCAGCAATTAAAATCAGACCATCCCCATTTCTTGAATATCCATTATAGTCTGGAAAATTGAAGCTGATATCTGTTTCCATAGCAAAACACAGGTTTTTTCCTTAAAGGTCTGAAGTAGCATGTTTTTGTATTAATTAAAGTTTAATCATGGATATGTTCTCAGACCTTACTATCGTTTTATGTGAAAGTTGCAATTCAATAGGAATACCCTAAGCTAGTGTAATTTAAAACTAGGAGACCCAGAGGGTGAACATTTTGTTCAGAAAAAAGATGATTTAATCATTTGGGTTAAAAAGAAAACTTCCAAGTTTTCCGAATTGTTATGAAAAGAGATGATTCCTATGGTTGCCGACCAGCTGGATATAATATTCAGGCTAACTGCCAGCACTCCAGTATTTTTTAACTAGAAATGCTGATTTACTAGATTTGTAGCAGCATTATTCGTTCTCCCTGTCTTTGATATTATTCTGCTTTACAGATTTGTTTCAGATAGATCCAGTATTGGGGACTATTACTTTGTCTGGAAAGCAACAAGAGTTCTCACTACAAGGAACTTCTCGTCTCGGTCGGTGATCAAATATCTTCTCTGCAGAGCTCTAATAAGCAAAGGGGTCGCTGCTTTAGGAGTGTTGCATGGCAAACTTTGAAAGGGGTTGTATTAACAGCATACCAAAACACAGAAAATTACAGGGAAAGAGGTTAGTTTTCCTTCAGCAAAGAAGGGAGAGCAAGTATTACATAGTATTAGAGGACAGGACCTTAAAAGATGTTAAAATGCCCCATGTCCAGTGGTTTTGAAGGAAATTAGATACCTGAACATTTCTGTATGGATCACAGGTTCAGCAGACCCAAGTTTAAGTGCAAAGCCACAGAGAAAGACAGAAAGCATGATATGGATCTCTCGCTTAAGAGCTTTTCTCTTAAGATTAATTTCTAAGATTCTAAGCCTCCTTAACTAAATTTTAAATAAATTTTTAAAACTAAAATTAAAAATTAATATTTTTTTATTAAGTTTAAATAACAAACTTGAATTTGTAAGCATAAATTCAAAAGGCCATAGCAGTACATGGAGAATACACCTTTGAAATGGCAAAAAAACCCCAAATAACAGGGTGTCGTTGATGGGAAGGCTGACATATTGTGGGTAAATATATGACATCATAAACCTTCAGAACAATTTTCTATAATCAGAGAGCCTCTCTAAGAAAAAACCTCATGAGAAAAAACCTCATGTAACTTTCGTCTGCTGCATCCTTACCCTCTGAGAAATTTTATATTGTTCCACTGTGATGCCTAGGATACTACTGGCTTTATGTATCATAGTAATTGCAGCCAGCCATGCTGCATAGAGCTGAAAGACATTTCTAGCTGGGATGTTGTTGACAGACAGATTTATGAAACCTGGACATTTTCCTCACTGCCCCCACTAAATCATTGGGAACTTTCCTTAGTTCTCTTTTTGGAGTTTTGTTGTGCCATCTCTTAATATGATGAAATGGATTTTGAGTGTTAGTCAAATGTAGCTCAGGATGTTTCTTTCCTGCAGAAATTTGAATTGTGTTTGTATTCTAGCAGCTTTCTTCCTAAGTGCCAAAAAGCAGCCTGCCTCCGTGGAGAGTACAGGGTGTTAGAAGTAACTGAAATTATCTCTATGGCAAATTCTTGTTTGGGACAGGAATGCCTTCACCTGACCTCAGGACTCCAGTCTGCAGGTCCACAGTCTGAACTGCAGTCAGGAGAGAGAGAGGGACTCCATGGAGTGAGTTGGTACATTAGCACAGACATTTATCTTAGATGAGAATGAGCCGCTGCCTGGAAATGTCTGCTTCTCTTTACTGCATAGAAAGGGATCTTGGACAACCA
Source organism: Psophia crepitans (assembly GCA_013399095.1). Classification (NCBI taxonomy): domain Eukaryota; kingdom Metazoa; phylum Chordata; class Aves; order Gruiformes; family Psophiidae; genus Psophia; species Psophia crepitans. The sequence continues at coordinate 143,885 of VWZZ01002125.1, read as the reverse complement.
GCTTAGACTTGATGTGTAATTTTGACAAAGCCAAAGCTGCATGCAATGAACCCTACTCCGTGTGAGAATCACAATGAATTCACAGCAAAATCTGCCACTAAGCCAAGAGCATTTAGAGATTGTCTAGGTACATCAACATGCTGTTGAATGGAGCTATAATGTATATTCTTGAAAATAGCACTTCAATTTAGGACAGAAGATCAGGTATCCAAGGATCTGAGTTCCACTTTCAGATCTACCACTTGTGATGTTATCCTCAGCAAGGCCCTTGACTTCGATTCCCCATTGCTAAGCCGCTATCTACTCATTAGGCTTCATTCATGATTTTTGAAAGCTGTTCTGAGTTCTTTAAATCATGTAAGGTGCTACAAAAAGAGAAAAGGAAATAATAAGTAATAATAATTGCTAGCAACTGGAAAGAATTTGCAGTTATTTCCTTGACAGCCCAAAATGACTTTCACTAACAGAACTGCATTTAAAAAGCAGACAACTACATTCTGCACTTTGTATTTTATATGTAAAAACCAAATACAATGTGTCTACATTAGTTCCTCCTCAACCAGAGTTAGATCTGTGTATCAGTGATTTCCAGGCCACTATGGCACAGCCTGGAGCACCTCTAATGAGATTTACAAATGCAGACTGCCTGCTTTGTTTGGTTGTTTTTAAATACATTTTTTCTAATTGCCTTCTAAAATGTCAGTTTTTTATGCAAATGAGACACAGTGTTGGAAAATCCAAAGGACGTTTTGTGGGGGTGGAAAAGAAGGGAAGCTGGGAAGCAAATCAGCCCCTGAATTACTTTCATCACTTACTGTGCAGGGTTGAGAAAGAAGCAGTAATTTAACAAAAGTACAGAGGAATCAAAGTACTTCTTGACATAGCACATACATTTATACCATTAATGACAACTGGCAAATACAGAAACCAGCACTATACTAATGCACGCAGGGAGGTTTGTTTGATAGGCAATGTGCATGTGTGTGTATGTGTAAGTCTGTATCATCTCCTCCTCTCCATGCGACTTTCAAGGACTGGAGGCAAGAAGATGAAAAAGGATGCTTAACGTGTTCGTTATGAAAATGATAATAAGAATAAATTTGTTGTAATCTTGGCAGGAGTTGGCTTTTTTTTTTCCTTTAAAGCCAAAAAAATAGGTCACTCTGTCCTAAGAATCTCTAAATTACAGGAAACACTAAAAGCTAATGTATTTGCAGTTTGCAGTCTTCATTTTCAAAAAGTTTGCTTTTCCACTGCTTTATACAGAATCCACTTCATGGAAATAAAAGTACTTTGAAAAGGCACTGTCTTTTCAGAGATAATTCAGTTTTAAAAGCCCAAAGAACAGATTTTAAGGGCACTTAGGCATCTATTTTGCTTTAATGGGAACCAGATGCATAAATGTCTTTGCAAATGTAGCTGATGATTTTGACTTTGTAACTGACAACAGAGTTTTACTGGACTCACTACAGCAACTCTGGTTTACATTTACTCTGAGAATCTCATCTCCTTCCTGTAACTTTCAATCAAAAAATGCAGATTCTTTTTATGAACTTTTCTTGCCTTTTTAAATATTTCCGTTTGTTGCCAACAGTATGGTACCGCATCGTAATCAGAAAAATCTGCTAAACCCAGTTTGGCGGTGCTCTATCTTGTCACTGTGTCAGACTGACCAAGACTGTCATTACAGGGGTAACTTTCAAAATGAAAATGAGACAGCAATTCGTGAGAGCTCTCATGCTGAAGTAGCTGGGGAAGAGGCAGGGGAGTAGACCCTTCCACAGTACATGCTTTTTTTTTTTCTTAGAACGTGTAGCTTTACGCTTTCATTACTGAAATATGAACTTGCATCTAGAATAATGTAAATATTGCTCACAGGAGGCAGGGGTTGACAGCTAGCAGTGCTGACACTTCCCGTTTTGTACTTTTGGCAGCATTAAGAATTCAGCATGGAGAAAGTGTTGATACATTTTCTACCTCTTTTATATGTTCCAATCTAACATAGTTAATGGTCATTGTTTGCGTAGCAAAAACAACCACATATTTTTCAGCTGTACTATGATCACAGGACTGGTGAGAACATAATGAAACACCGAAGACACAAATGCAGGTATGGAGCTAGAGCATTACCTATTTCCCTCTATCCCACTTGAAAATTTGTATGTAGAATATTTCGGTATCCAGCATGCGGACACACAGAGAAATCAAAGTAGAGCTGACTAAACAAGGTGCCAAAGACTATCAACCAGCTTTCAGTCAACAATAAGCATAAAACATTACAAATGGATCTTATGCCTGGGACCAAAGCCCTGCTTGCTTTTGCATAGAGACACGGGGAGATCCTGATCCCTTTGCTGAGTTAAAAGTATGTAAGTACTTAAGACCTGTACATACAAGATGAAAGCTTTATTGCAACCACACAGGCATTAAATTACCTCCTACCTGCCATACTTGGAAAGATCAGCACTGGGTTAGGTGTCTTCTGAGTCATGGTTCTGAAGGATACTGTCTCTTCCCTGAGTACTCTTTTCTTCTTCATATCTTTCACATCTTCCTTTCTCAGATTCTACAATACTCATTTCCTCCTTTCTCATCTCTTCTACCTTCTGTTCACAGTTACTCAAATCACAAACCCTTAATCTCTTTCTTGTACAGCTATAGCTGCCATCTCTGTCCAGAAAAATGTAAATTTCTTAACATCCCCACAGCGAAGGGAAGGCATATAGACTCAGAAAGTGCTACAACCATTGAGAAGAAAAAAATGTCCAAGCAGTGAGAAGGAAAACAGGACCCCTGGACTGAGGCCAAGACGGGGTATGGGTAGAAGGTGAACAGAGTAAACTGTAACCTAGGAGGAAATTCATAGTATCATGAGTTTTCCTTACCATTAACCTGTGATTATCAGGGCAGTTGAATGTTTCTCTGCCTTTTCAATTTCTGTTCCTTCTTACTCTCTACACAGAACTAACATTTGTGTGACCTAATTCATGACAAATAAAGTCAAATGTAAATAAAGTGATTCCTGCTTACTTGTTACGCTTCTGCATTATCTGTAGATTCATTGAATACATTGTCAATTCCTCATTTGTTACTTATCACCTGAGTCTTTCCTAGGAAGTAGGCTAGAAAACACATGCACATATATCCCAAATAGGCTTTGCAGCTTTAAAATCAGGTGAAGTAAAGAGAGACTAAGAATACATGAAGGCACATTTCAATATCATCAGAAAGTAGTGTTAATTTCACATACGCTTTTGCTTTAAGGCAGTATGCTAGCAGCAAGACTGCCAAAGATCAGTATTTGTTAACTTTTCACCACAAGCAGTACACTCTGATTAAAGGGAGAAGCAGGTATCTCACATCTCTTAAAAATGTGAAAATATCCTCCCAAGAGGACGATTTGCCCTGGAGTTATATATTTCAGATTAGATAAAGCTGAAATCTGCCTACACTGCCAGATTTGTAGGTGTGTGAGTGCCTGGCATTACTTTCCAGCACAAATTTATGTCCAGCAGGTACCATATGACATGTCATAAGACTCACCCAGCTCTCTGGGAAAGAACTTACTACAACTCCTAACTAATATGCTAGGAAGTGTTTCAAACCTATCCATTCTGTTGAGCACAGTATATTTGCTGTGGGTGACGTGTCAGCTGCATTTGTTTTCTCAGTGCATTGTAACGATGCATTTAGGTTGTCACTCAATTTGTCTCCTCTCCAGAACAGCAACAGAAAGTCAATAGATATGTACTTATCACCACTACATTTCCTCTCATCAGCAGCATGATTGATTCCATTTGTGTTTTTAATATTACTCAGGGACATAAGTGGTTATTGAGACAGAAGGAGGAAGCACTTTGGTTTTGTGTACATAAGAAAATGTGTGGCTCCAGATACACAATTACCGACAGAAAAGTAAAACATCTTGTACCTGCAAAACACCTACATGGCTGAAAAAAAGTCAACACTTCACCAGATGTTAAAAATCATGTTGCTCAAAGTTTGTCCCTAGCAAACATACTTTATTTTAGGGACTGCATAATGCTATCATTGTGAAGGCTTCAGGAATACCTCTACACCTCTACAAGGGTTGGATGTCAAACATTTGGGTTTGTCACAGGTACTGGGAATTTTAAACTTGATCCCAGCTGAAGATTCATAGAGACAACAAAAATTAAGTTATACAGGCTTCTAACTAATAAATATTGTAAAATGTACTCTAAAAAATTTGGAAATAGGGTCTCAATCCCCATAACACTTTATGCCCAAAGATTAAGCACAGAACTCTCTACTCATACCATTCAAAGCTCTTAGCAAAAGGGCAAGCAAGGTGAAACTAATTAATTTGTACTGAAGATGGAGAGTAGAAAGAACAATGAGACAGACGCTATTCTTTTACTTTCAAATTAATTTGAAATCTCAGCAGCCTATGCTTCATGTGATGAAACAAGCATGCAGGATATTTGAAACTTATTATTTACCATTCAAGCAACCTTTTAACCTTCTGTAACTTAATTTATTAGTTACTTGGAAATGTCCACACTAGAGACTGAAGTTCATCTATTGTACGGTCTTTTTTTTTTTAACTCCAAATTCTAATTTAACAAGACGCTAAGAAATGTATTTCAGATTTGATAGGGACATACAAAGTATCTATTCCTAGTGTCAGAAGTTTGCCTTTCTTGCTGCAGCTAAATGGAAGTTTCACTGAAATTTCAATAGCTTTTTAAAGACAGATTCTACTTTTGTTTTTTACATCTAAACTCAGTTTTTTGTAAAAGGAAATTAATAACTTCCTGAAGGAAATGGTAGACAAAACATGAATTTTTACCTTGTTCTCTCTTTCTTGCTGTGGTCTCACATGTGCAGACTTCAGGGTATGTTCCTCCTTCATTTCAGGCTTACAGGAGAGACAATTTAGGTGGTTTTTACTTTTCTACTGATTGCCATTGGGAACTCTAGGAATTGAATCCTAAAGATCAAAGAGATTAACGTGTAGTGTTTAAAAGTAATAGGTTAGACAAGTGCCAGCAGCTGGGTGTCACCACCTCAAGAAAGAGAATTAAGAAGGCATTTGGTTTGTCACATCCTTGGCTCCCACCATTGTAAGAGGGATTTGCCTACAAGTACTAGCCACTGAGATCCACATGGCAAGCTCAGTCTTCAGAGAACCAGTAAATTCTAAAAAATCACACACCCCCTCACCCAGGGGAGCGAGGCAGTATGTACCTGCTGCATGGCCAAAACTGCTCCGAGGTACGAGCACAAATATGCCACGTGCCATGGGCACAAGCACTGGGCGTGAAGCAGTGCTTGTGCTTGAGTAACTCTTCTGTAAAATGTGAGCTCTCGCATTCATGCCTACCTCGTGACATCCAGATCTCTCCATTTTAGTTCAGCACAGCTTGTCCTGCTGAAAGAGCTCATAAAAGCTACTAAAGATTCTAGTATCTTGCTTCACTCTAACACAGGTTTTCTTTCTTTTCTAAATACAATACATTCTCTAAATTGTCCAAAAGTCATTTGTTCTTCCACATGCAAATTATCTACCTTTACTTTCTCCCCCATTGCTATTGGAGGTAGATGGCGTGGTACAGATACAGACACACAGCTGTGCAGCTTCTACTGTGTAACTGATCTGGTTCCGGTCCTCACACTATCAACCTGTGCATTAAGACCAAAAGCTCTGCAGTGATAAATGTAGCCACTTGGGTCATATTTTAAACTGGAAATAAGAAATCTATGAATCTTTTACAAGCAAAGCAAACTAGATTTTTATTAATAGCTTCCCAACACTGCGATTTAGCATCTGATTTGCACATACAGAGTTTTCCAGAGATTAAAATAACAGTTCTTGATCATTGTGTTTGGACATAAAATATAAATATTCATATAGTACAGGAAATTTGTATTTACTTACTAGAGTGTTTTGCTTCATCGGTTAGCAAAAAGATTGTGCGTTTTCCAGGAAAGAAAGACGCCTCCTGGCTGAAGCTGGATATGGAGACACGGACATTAATTGCTTTGTGCTGGCTATGACTGCCTGGAACAAGAGCAGTGTAAGGTTTATGGCTCTTGAGGGCCACCATTGCAGCCCTTTTCTGACCAGGTGCATCCATCTAGAAAAGCAAGTTTCAACCGAGCATAAAGATGCATCATTTAGTGTTGCGTTAAGTTCAGTAGCAAGTAGTAGGAAGCTTTTCAACTATATAAAACAAAATGAAGAATGGTCTAAGTGAGGACAAAAGAAAGTGACTGGGTCCTGGAGAGAACCATTGAGAAGAACTATTGTACGGTCTATCAAATATCAAAATATCAAAGCCAAAAATTTTCTTCGTCATTATTACTTTATTTTTTCAGAGATTCTGGTAGTGAGAACTCCAGAAACATGAACTGGACATATACAGGATTATAAACCTGTAAAATACAAAACACTTACCACAAAAATAGAACTCAGGCCATCTGGGTCCAAAAGCCCACAGTTTTGTATTTTAAAAAATCCTTCACTTCTCTGCAAAATATGCTAGAAGTTTTTTTTAACAAAATTCTGAGTTTGAAAAATAAAAGTTTTGTATAAATGTCACCCTTAAAACATGCTTTAAAAAAAGATTGCTGCTCTGGGTGTGCCTACCAGCATATGGAGCATATTCATTTTCCAGCACAGCTTTTGGCTTAATACAGTGAAGACTGTGTTACTGATTGTTGTCATGACATTTCCCTCTGCAAGATTAAAGTGTTTCCATTCTAGCATCCGCAGCTATTATTGAAACAACGTAATTTGTGAGTTATATGAATTTGCCCCTTTGCTAGGATAATGAGTTGATGAGGCGTTTGTATGAAGAGCAATGTTTCATTATTAGCAGTAAAAATATGAAGGTCTTAACAATGGGCTTCGTTGTGACTTCTGCATGACTCAGATTTATTTTCATGTTCTGATGTTGATCAAAAGAAACAGCAGTTGTGCTGTGGCTGTGTAGCACTAAGCAAATTTCACTCTCATAACAGCTTCTGCAGTGCTTGGCCATCAGAGAGTAATATCAAACCCCAGCAGTGCCATCCGAAACACTCATCCAGTAACTCCTCTACTTGGCAACTGACTCTGTTCTCAGCGCCTACTGTCTGCACCCTTTGCATGCTTTCTGTAGGACACCAGCTGATTCCACGGCAAATTTACTTTTTTAATAAAAGTGAAATTCACAGTCAGCATTACAGTGAAGGCACTGGATTACTCTGAAGCACAACACACAGCACAAGGGACACATAACAGAGTAGTTGGTTCAGCAGCTGAGAAGGCTTCTGTCTTTTACTCTGTTGACTACAGAAGGTCTCTATGATGATTACATTCTTCTATTACCTGCCTCAGATACACGCCCAAAGCCTTCATAACATCTTTCCACAGGTGCCTGTGCCATGCTGTTCTGCTCCAGTCAAGGATGCTTGTGCCACACCACGCCTTGGTCATTTAAGACCTTGAAAAGCCTCTTACAGCAAACAATGAAAAAAGGCTATTTTGCAGTACACCTAAGAAAGATATTCCAGGAAAACAATTAAGTTTTAAGTTATTGGATGGCTACGACGTGCCCTTCCCAGGTGATCAAAGGGTATTTGCTAGTTTGCCCTTCTGAAAAAGAAGCTGAAGTTAGAGTGAAAACATGTATGATATAGCTCACAAGAAGCAGCTGTAGCTTGCTGATCCAGTTTGTCATGCACATCAAATCATATATCTGATCATCCTTTTTCATCAGAAGCTAAGATGTGTAATGTTGTCTGTGTTTACTTTTGTTAATTCTGACTCTAGTCTGCCACATTGTTCTGTTCTCTATATTAAAGATCTAACTAAAAGGCATAAGATATTCTCAGTCTAAAACTCAGTGGCCAATAAATTCAAATTGACAGAGAGAGGGCATTAAAGCTCAGGTATTGCATGTTAATCAACCCTGAAACTTCCTTTTGCATGGAACTAACAATATTGCACAAAAAAAGTTTTTAGGAACATTGATTCAAATAAAAATCAAACATTCTCTGAAGGCGTTTCTGGCTAATATTGTTCACCCTTAAGGGGAACACTCATATGAATAAGGGTTTTTTCATAAGTGGTACATGCACACAAATATGTATGTGCATGATTATTCACTTACACAGGCTGATCAGCTAACTCGGGAGGTGTGAATTTAGAGGGAAAACAATGCAATATACTTTAGATGACCGAACATAAAGTGTAATTCGTAATTTAGAAGTGAATATTTGAAGTAATAGTGAATTTTACTGAGAAATTTACACACAATATTCTTATAAATTATTCTGAATATTGGTCAAATGCTTTAAAACAATTCATGGATTGCTTTGAAGCAATAAAATAATATGATACCTAAGATTATTTTTTTTTGTTACAAATATCTAATGGTTTTCTACTTGCAGCTTACAGATAAACTATTTTCTATTTGTACAATATGCCATTCTGTTCGTTTGAAGGCGATGTAAACATCCTACTTTATTTTACTGCAGAGAAACTGCTTAGTCTTTCAAATTTGCACGAGGTGTGCCTACCTCCTCTTTCTAATTGTCAAACTAGAGCAATCAAAGTGTCCTTTAAATACTACCAAAATAGAGTTAAAACTGCAGCATATATATCTCAGGCTTGGTGCCTATCAGCTGGTGGGAGATGCTGAGATAAAGGCTGTCCAAAGAGTGGGATTGCATCAGCCAGGTGGTGGGAAAGGTTTGCTGGAAAAGCAGTCATTTGGCTTGGGCTAGTCAACTCATTTATGTTAGAATTTTCTGCTGCGTTAACTACAGCAGAATGCAGTGAGGTGTACACTTGGCTGTTTAATATGACACTGACTTTTTCTGATGGTCTTCACTCAAAGAATGGAGACACAGTAAGCTTAAATCAGTATTTTTTTATCCCTACTTTTTATCACTGGCTTCTCTGGTAGAAACCAGGCAAATTTTCTGCCAAATGGGAAATCTTGGAAACATTGGTAGTTGGGGCTGGGCTTCTGGGATCTCTGCCATGTAGCTCTGGAAGCCCATTTGTACTGGAAGGAAGCTGCAAACAGGGTTTGCAGCCTACAGCTAGTCCACTAACCTTGTCATATTTGTTTCAAAAACATCATTCTGCTTGTCTTTGGAAAAGGACCAGGCCAGGGTTGCTATTCCACAGAGAATTTGAAAAGGAAATACAAATACTTCCTTTTGAGTCATCTGACGAGCAACTGGGCTGCTCTCCCCCCAGTGCTACAGCTAGTTGCATCTGCTCTGAGAAAGGGTTAAGCTAAATTAGCAGCAAACAGGATTTTGTAGCTTTGGAAATGTCAGTGCTGAGGCTGACAGTGTTTAGCTGTCAGTTAAAAAGTTACTTTCCTTCCTGAAACAGCAGCATTGTCACAGCCTTCCTAAATATGGCCCCATTTGCCACAGAACATGTGTAAACTGGTGAGTCGATGAGGTTTCGGTGATGACCTGTGATGAGACACAAAATGAAAAACATACATACTTAAGTGGAGTGCAGTGTCTTAGCTTTGTAAGGTCATTCACTCCATGCTTACCATTAGAGATGTCATTAGAGGAATTGCATAGGTCAAACACAAAAGATATGCTGTGATAGGTATATCCTCTGCTATGGAAAAGTTTACATGAAGGGTATGAAGCCTGGCAGATTCTTCAGAGGAAGAGAAGAGAAGAAAACTTGGTTTGTCAGTCTAGGTGAACATCAAGGGAGATAATACGTTGCACAGGAAAACCGGTCCATGGATTTCACTGTACAAGAAACTCTTCAGGCAGGAAAAAAAAAAAAGCTCTGTCCAACTAGTCCAAATCTTAGGAGCAAACTTAGAACCTGAAGGTGAAAAATAATGGCCTTTATTTTTTCCATTCTCGCCAAACCAAGTCAAAGACATTCAAGATCAGCTTCATATTTTGTAGTTTTCAAGGGCAAAAATTATTACCTATATTGTTAAAAGCCACGGGAAACCAAAATATCCAGATCATGACATATACTTTATATATATCACAGAAAATGCAATTCTATTTCTATTTCTTGGCTTACAACAAATGAGGAAAAGATTCATGACATGGATACCCCAGAAACATCTACAGGAAATAGAATTGGAAAATAATAAGAATTATTAATAAAAGATACAATGCCCCACAGGGCTGAAAAAATGTTGATGAGCATGAGGAATGCGAAACAGTTCTCGCTTAGTGCAATGGGTCAGGCTTAGAAAAAAATCTGTTTTCCAAGCAAGCATTGTAGAGAAATCATTTCAGTCCAATAACAGTTCAAGAGAAAGTTTTTAATGGTTGAAGAAAGCTAATTTTAAATACAGAATCTGCCTGTTAGTAATTGAGTTATTTGGCTTAGCAAGCATATTTAAGTAAGACTGTCAACATATGCCCTAAACCTAAAATAATTAATCCAACAGCAGAATTGAAACAACTAGTAACAACGTTTACAGATGGAGAAGCACAAGAGATTCAAATATGTGTTTGAGATTCAAAATCATTTGCTCCTCTCTGTGATGCTGATTACCTCGTCTCCAGAAACATATCACAGCTCACATCGTTTAATAAAACATGTTGGAATCAGACATAAGTCTCTGCCAAGTCTAAGCCTTCAGATGGTCTCAGATCAAGTACACACACATAGCAGAGGAAAAGCATCCTCTGTTTATCTAGGGAAGAGACACACTGAGGTCAGATTACTGATCTAGCTTTTAGTCATGTGCATGAAACGGTCACAATTGTTCAAAAGCTAGTTCTGACTCATGTCATACAGCTACAAAAGACTGAGGGGTGTTGTTATTAAATGCTCTAAATACCTCAAGATTTGAACAACAGGGAGGGAGAACAGCTATTGAGCTAGCAAAAACAAACCAGAATTGAAACTAGAACAAATAAATACAAACTGTCCAAAATATAAGTGAAAGCTGCAAATCAGAGGAAAGTGTGAGATGTTACTTCCAATAGGTGCAGCAGGTGTAAGAAATCTCTTTTAAAGATGGAGTGGTATACATATTTATGGAAAAAAAAATTGTGTTTTATCATTGAATGATAGAACAGACCAGTTTGGGAGAAACCTTAAAAGATCAGCCAGTCCAACCTTTCATAGGAATGGGAGCCTAGATGAGATTATCCAGCACCCTGTCCAACTGCAGCTCGAAAACCTCCAGTGATGGGCACGCTACCAGATCCCTGGGGAAGTTGTTTCAGTGAATGATTGCTCTCACTGTAAAAATAAGACATTCTTTCTTATATCAAGATGAAATGACACCAAACAACTTTATGACACTAAAGAACTTAATAAATCAAGATCCCAGTGTATCGACTGCCAAAGCTGGCTTACTCTTTCTCTCTTTCCTAATGAAAAAAAAAAAAGGAGTGTAAAATCAGTTTCCCAAGAAAACTGCCTTTTTGTGGAAGCTGAATTTCCTGTTGGGAAAGCCATCCTGATACACCACCACCCATACACCATACATCTAGGTCTTTGAAATAGCTTCAAAACAGACAGCACAACCTTGAGCTCTCTGTCTCTAATCCTTATCAGTTAAATGCAGCTAGTGAATCTTTCTTTCTATTCCCCTACCCTTTTCATGTGACTTGTCAATGTGGATGAAGATACATTTTAGGTATCTATTTCCCAGTGTGTTCAATCTGAGTTAAATGTCAAAATATACCTGAAACCCTGGTCTGTGTTCTTACAGCTGTCTCTTACTGTGTATTCTTACAGTAACTACTACAATGAAACTAACTTTGCTGAGATTTCTGGTTTATAATGAATAAATAGTTTGAGGTTCCCAGAGAAACGACTCTTGCCTAATTAAAATTAGAACCATCTATACATTAGAAGAATATTCCAAATAGCTGGGGTGGGGGGGAATTAAAAAAAAAGGGGGGGGATAATACTGCTGAATGGAATCCTGGTGTGATCATGTCAGAGGTCCTCTATATCACAAATCGTGGGCAGGAACCATGGCTATTACTATTAAAGAAACAATGCTTATTAATTGTCCTTCATGATCACTTTAGCCTCAGTTATTACAGCTGTTTCCTGAATCTTCTAGCTTTGCATCTCTTGTAGCTGCTTTGCCTCAAATACTCTGCACAAACTCACAGAACTGAGGAAGACTGAATTCTGGCTGCATCTAATAAGCCATGACTGGTTATGCTAAGCCAGCCAAGTTGCCTAGTGTTTTTTCCCTGTAGAGGCAGACATACTTGTGTATGTCTGATGTTTCTCTTCGAACAAGCTGCTCAGGTAATGTCGCTGCTACTAAAAAATGTCAAGGACATACTTATGTCTAAGTTGAAATTCTCTTCATTAAAATGAATGATTGGCTCATCTTTGAGCAAACTGCATAATTGGCTGTCTCTGTGTAAAGCCTCCACTGTTCTCTTTAAAGAAAGAAGCACGTTCCTCTTAGTGCCCAAAACATAGATTCTAAACACTGTGAAGGTGACTCTAATACTTCAGACAAACTAATATTGGCTAACCCTGACTTCATGCTGGCAGGTTTCCATCTCCATAACAAAGTTCATGAGCCAAGGACTTCTGAGCATTTCATTTTGAACTCTCTGTAGAGGGCTGACTTTGTTCCACTATTAAAAAGAGAAAAAAAAGAACAGCCCTACAGGGTAGGACAATTCAATTATACCTTTAACCTCAGGTGAAGAAAACTTCTGAAGTTTTCTTTCCAGCCCCAGGTAACAAATGCTGCAGAGCTGATTTTTAGTTTCCTGACATGAGAATAAGTCAAAGCATTTTTGTTGTCCTGAAGAGGATGAGGCATGAAAGTGATATGACAAGCACATAGGATGTGTCCCACACTTAAACATAACACTCGATTGATTTAAATAGAGCCCTGGAGACATGGACAACAGCAGTAATTCCTAGATGCCACACAAGCCAGTCTAGGATATTAATCACCAAAAGGTGACCTTGGTACCCTGGAGTCAGCCCTTACACACTGTCCTGAGGCTTGACTCTTTTTTTAGTGCCACATAATCCAGAGAACCCAGACAGAGCCTGTGCAATGCAGCAACAACCAACATGCAAATGTGTTAAAAAATTCACTGTGTGGCCTGAAGGACTGTGTTTAGTAAAACTACGCGATAGCTTGTGGCTTCTAGCAATCACACAGAAAGGCCCCATCCTTCTCAGGAAGGCAGTGAGTGATCCTTTCCAGAGGGCAGCTTAATGCCTCAGAAGTCCACCGATAGGAGCGGGTGCCCATCCCCAGTACATTTCAAAAGAAGTTCAGCAAAAATTGCAAAGAACAGCATACCTAATTAACATGCCCATGAATCATTACAAACTTATTTCAGTGGGCTTTAAAAAGGCGTCTAGTACAAAGGAAATTTTTTTGCAGGATGTTCACATTTGTTTTCGTTATAAATTTCCAGCTGAAATCTAGCTCTTTCCGACACAGCCCGTAATGATGTCAGAAGTGATGCACTCTGCTCTGCCACCCTGAAAAGAGAAGCTTCTTAAGAAGAGCAGATAGCTATTCAGCTATTAGCTGATCAGCTATTAATCCTAGATGAATAACACCCGTTGACGTGTGGACTGTCAAAATATTACCTAAACCTTTTGATTGTTTGACATTGAGGTGAATTTAGCCAATTTACCAGTGAGCAATTGAGTTTCACAGCTGACATTTTTTCAGTCCTTGCTTGACTGCTTGTTCACCTGCAGGACATGGAGGTGGACATTTGTGGAGCCCAGACTTTATTTGCACAGTGTCCAGTAAAATGAAACCTTGTCCTGTGATTGTGAGCAATAAACACGGACAAAAATGGAAGGGTAAGTCTCAGGTTGTGTTGCTGAGTAACTACATTTATAGCTACATAAAAATCAGAGCACGTCCACACAGGATCCCTTTCAGAGGCAGAGAATCACACAAAACCCCTCCGTTATCCCCTTTACAAAACCAATTGATTTTCAGACTTCAGCATTTCAAAAAGCACAAGCATCTTGTGGGAACAGACACTGTGATTCCTGACACAGCCTGACTTCACTGAGTAGCAATATTGATAGCTTAGAACAAAGGAAAAATGAGAGAATATTTAAATCAGGAAGGGCCCAGTGAGGCATGTAATTGGGAGAAAACCTCTGGTGAATGTCCACTGCACCAGTGGCAGGAAAGGGCATTGTTTTAATGATTTACATGAATGAGAAAAGACAACTTCATAATTGCCAGAACTACACCGGGGTAAAAAGCTGAAAAGAAGTTGTTAGAAAAGCACAGGAGTCAACTCAGAAATGTAAAATGGCAAAGAAGCCTATTTCTACCTGAATTCTTGGAATACGTAAAGGAAAGTGGGAAATAATTTATGGGAAAATTTAAGATGTTTAACTTTGTTTTTCCAAAGCATGCAGTCACAATTTATGCTAGGATCTGGGAATGCAGGAAGCTCTAACTTGTGGCACAGACTTCCAAATAATGCCAGAGCACATCAGAAATTTCAGTCAGGGGAACGTGAGCCATTGCTGAAAAGCTAGTACATGATTAGCTCTGTGTCTAACCCAGTGGTGTCTTCAGAGGGCATGGGAGGTGTCCTGCCTGTAAATGTACATTCTCAGCCTAAGGGCCTCTGCACTGAGGTCTCGCAGAAACAACTGGCAAGATGCTTAGTTAGACCTTCATGCTCCATGAACACACACACAGAGGCATTTTAAAATGCGGCACTAGTGAGCATACAGGACTCCACGCAGTAGCTTTTCGATACTTCTTTCAAAGCAATTACAAAAGAATGAGTCATCTGAGCCAAGTTTTTTAAAAGATTCATATTTGTTCATAAATGGCACACTTTTAAATGTCTCCTAAAATATAGCTACAAATAATTCTACCCAGTTTTCTGATTTCTGTCCTATTGCCAAGGTATGAGATAAGGAAGAAGTGTTCTTACCTACTATGGGATTTCACCTAGATTCCCGTGCACATGAGAATGAGAGAATACTTACGTTAAAGACAGGTTCCCATACTGCAGAGAAATGGAGTTGCTTGGAAGACCATTCGGTTTTTCCACCAGCCTGCCTAGTCTCCATACTGCCCATTTTATTTCCTTAGTTAAGAGCTTCAAACCCTGGCACATAGCTGAAGTAGACTTTTTTGTCTACTAATTTTTAGATATTATGCTCCTGCACAGCAAGAGAATCGGTGACTACCCATCAGAATGAAATTAAGTGGAATGCAGTAATTTTAGTCAGACCCCTTCTGTAATCAGGAATTCCTCCTTCCATCTCCACTCTCAGAGCAGTTTAGATTCAATGTCAGCAAAGGCATAGCACATTTCCTGCTATGTTCAGGTTTCCTGTTCATCCTCAGCCCCACAGGCAAGGGAAAGTAATTTCATGTGAATTCCTGGATAAGGAGCAGTCACAAAATTTTAAATCCCTTGCAAAAATCTTCCTGCATCCATATTGTTCTGCAATGGAAATAATGGCATATTTAGACTGGTCTAAGTACTCACTGGACCACCTTACTGCCTCTGACTTCTTTCCGAAGCAGGACAAGGAATGGTACCAGCACTAACCACAACAGCTCAATACAGATAACACATCCAACTTTGTTCAGCCATAGATACGTCACTACTTAGCAGACCCTGCTCTGCAGAGCCATTACAGGCTGCAGTTACTTCCTTGTCATTATGCATGTTTTAAAATCAGGTCCTCTTCTTTACCAGTATAGCAACTGCACAGGCAAAATGCCAGAATGCCAGTATTTGGCATACCAGAACAAGGGGCAATGGCCAAAAACTGGAACACAGGAAGTTCAACTCAAACATGAGAAAGAACTTCTTGACGGTGAGGGTGACAGAGCACTGGAACAGGCTGCCCAGAGAGATTGTGGAGTCTCCTTCTTTGGAGATATTCAAGACCCGTCTGGATGCCCCCCTGTGCAGCCTAGTGTAGGGCACCTGCTTTGGCAGGGGGATTGGACTCAATGATCTCTAGAGGTCCCTTCCAACCCTACCAATCTGTGATTCTGTGATTTTTTAACTTAGCTTTTGAGTCAGAGAAAATGCCATGTACTTTATCATCAACAACACTATTTCTCAGAGGTGTAATCTGGCTACAGTAAGGGATCTCTCGTACAGTTTACATAAGACTAAATGCCAGCTGCCATATTGTCTCACCGTATACCTTTTGGAAGGAGGGTGACATTCACCTCTGAATCTACCAGCAGAGCTGGGTAATAGAGGAGGCAAAGGCACTCTGAGCCATCCACCATAGACCTCACAGGCATCTCTCAGGATACTCAAACGCTGCTGCTCCCGTCGTGGCTGACCCTGCTGTCTCTGGGACCCTGGAAAGGAAACGAGATCTAGAAGACAGAGATCTTCATTGATACGGTGAAGAGGAAATACTCATCGTATTGCAAAGATGATGACAAGGAATCTTGCAGAAACTTTTTCTGTCACTCCAAACCATTCTGCAGACCTAGACATGACAGTGTGAAGCAGATTTCAGCAATCAGTTCTGCTTTAGTGTTCCTGTAGCACAGTGCAAAACATTATCTATGACTCTTCTAAACATAGAATTGAAAGAACCATTAAAATTGCAGGTATAGGCTTCAAGCCACTGTTGTTGTACAAATACCACATATGTTAATCACTGATTGTGTCTGCTGAGCCCTTTTAGCACCATGGAAAGTCACAGCAAATACTGGTTGCAAGTCAAAGAATCTGGAAAATATACATTAATTCAAGCAGTTCAGACACCTTGCTTTTTCTAGAGTTACAAAAGATGTCTGAAACATTCAGGGTGAGCTATGAAAGTGACACCAAAGGAGGTCATGGCAGTTACAGAACATTGCTGTTGCTATGTATTCTAGCAAGACTTCAATTTTCACCTTGAAGCTGTCTAATTGACTATGCGTAATATTCATCTATATGTCAGTTGCTGACCTGTACTACCCCTAGTTACAAATAACTACTCTGATATGCAGTAATAGCCCATATATTGCTGTTGCAAACAGATACACCCAGATTAATGTGGAACATGAGACACTACTTTTTATTGCACAACCTGCTTGCTTGTTTCCTAGTGGGGGCTATTCATGGTTCTTCGAAGCACTTTTCAATGGGACCATACAGAACTGGATACTACACTCTTGTTTTACAGCATGTGTTCTGGACTTAATAGCAAGAAGTTCTGGGGCTTATTGATTTGGGATAATGGAGTGCAAGCTCATGTGTTTCGGTCGGTTATAGGATGTTCATAAGCCACCAACATGATGTTGCTGTGAAAAAAAAAGGAAATACAATTTTGATATATATCAGATGAAGTATTTCCACCAGACAGAAGCAACTTCTGTTCAAGACAGATGAATCTAAAGAGCAGCTGCAGAAACAGATTCATAGGATAATCAACAGAGTGCAGAGGCTTTTTAACAGGAGGAAACCAGAAACAAATTGGCTGTTGTATCAAAGGAACATCATCTCAAGCACCCATAAGTAAAAATTTTTGGTGACTAAACACAGGCTCAAAAACAAAGACTGATGAGCATTGGCTCTAAAAGATCCTGTTGGTAGGAGCTATGAGAACAAGATAGGGTTAGATCTAGATATTATCAAATATGTGTGTATATATATACATAATAATTTATCTGTTTAGGAAGTGATTTTATAGCTTAGCTACAATATCAGAGGACTTGACTCAGTAACGAAAGAGATCCCTTCCAGTCCTACAGCTATCACATTATGGCAGAGCAGTTAGTTTAGATATACATCCTGTACTAGATAATAGAATTTACCATAGATCAACTAACTTTTCAAAATGTCTCAGGGCAACTACATCCATATTGGCCATGTAATCCAAAGCTTCTAACTTTGTGTATGTACAATATTTGCCCATACAGCACAGACCTTCCACAGAGGACAAATAAAGATTTGGACAGTGCTATTGACAGCATGGCCAGCGGTTCTTCTCAGTGCAATTTGCAGTTATAAGCAGACAAATCCTGCAAGAGGAGCACTCCTCCTGAGAAGGGCAAGCCCTTGCCATAGGCACTCTGTCAAAGACAGAATAAAGAGCTACATGAACCTAACCCTGCAAGGGTCTTATGCCCATAAACAAGAACTTTGCAGCCTTTTTACAAAAAACTGCTGTGCAGATTCTACAGTTCCAGTGTTTTGCAATGAAAATATTTCCTTGCAAAATCAGTAATAGTTATTATGCTTAATGAAGGCAAACAACTCTAGAAAATCCTCAGTAAAACCAGGATCCAGGGTTTTCAAATTCATGATATCACAGTCCTGCAGTGTGTGAAAGGTGAGATCCTTTATTTTTACTCTACCTGTCAAGTTCTTCCAAGACTGAAAGACTAAAAAGACAAAAGCAATCTCCCTTTCCCTGCCAAAGAGCTGTTCACCTATAGTGAATCTAAGACTGTTTCCAAGGAATTTTTACAGCGTTAAAAGCTAGAAGCAGAAGAGATTACTTGCCACAAGGTTGGTAGCTGGCTGGCTGCCATGCAGTCAATCATGCACCATTTGAGAAATCACAAATTCTGAGAAAGGCTCATCCTCTGTATCCACTTGTCGCAAAAGTATCCCATTATGAACCTATGCCGCAGTTATCGAAATACACAAAAAGCAATGAAGAACAGGCACTCAGACTCCAGGGTTCCATGCAGAAAACAAACACACCAAAAATCCTTTTACAACCCATAAGCTCTGCACAACTGCAAGTTCTTGGCTTCTACAAGAAGTTTTTTGTTTGGAAACAAATCCACTTCACTGGCTAATAAAACTGAAAAGAAACTGAAGAGCTAAGTGAATACTGAAGCACTTCTCTGATGTTCTTTGTTAAGAACTTCACAGCTGAAATGTTTTATGAACAAAACTTTTGCTTGGATATAGCATTTCTTATAGCTAATGCATCTGTTCTACTTCATATAGTTCTCAGCATGGATATCTGTGTTTACACCTGTTCCTGAGAAACTTGGCTTCCAAAACATGAATAGAATTTGCTTTAGAGGAAGAGAAAAACTAGAGATGGAAAGAGTCACTTCATTGTTTCCTTTTCTGCCTCTTTATCATTTGCTTGAAGTAGACTATATTCATAGAAAATTGAGAACCTGCACATGGAAGTGAATTTGCTTGTGTTGCTTACAATATTTAGATATCCTTATGCTGCCTTGTTAGGGTATTACAGCTACCATATAAACCCTAAGCAGCACAATATCCAATGCTGAGCTCTGTAGGGACTATAAAACGCTTCCCAGGTATCCTTGAAGATCCAAAAGAGATTGCTCACATTGTGAACAAGTTGACAGCAGAGATAAAACAGACAGAGTTAGCAGCTGGGAACCTGAGGTTTATGCTAATGATATGTCAAAAGTAGTGTAAAGTTTTCCCTGCAGGTGGTCAGGCAGATGAAACATTATAAATTAGCAAAAAAGAACTCTGATTTGAGTCTTCACCTCATTCCTGTCTTAACGTGTCATGTGGAATTAGTTTTCCGCAAGGAGAACTGAGCAGAAGCAAAGTCAGAACGGCATGCCTTAAAATCTTTTTGACACCTCTCTGTATCTGCACCTCATGCAAGAAATTCCCTATTACAAACCTGACTAGCCTCTTTATATCACTAATATGTCTGTATTCTAGCTGATTCTTTAATTAATTGACTTTTAAATCCAGTTTTAAAAGCAGACAAGTTAAGTTTGAAGAAATTAGAAGGGCTTTTTTTTTTTTTCTTATATATATACTTTCTGATCATTATAGCTTCCTGCAACCCCTGGCCAGCTATGCATTTTTGGTGTTACTCTCTACGCATCTTATGGGTTATTTAAAGATATTATTTTAAGTCAAGTTGAAAATAAGGTGACTCTTTTTTAAAAAAAGTTTAAAATGGAGATGCATGCTTTGATAAACCATGACAACCCTTTCCTTTCATCTCAGTTTTACAGCTACTGAGAGGTAGTTATTAATTGATCTCTTCCTCTGGCCTTTAATAAAACTTGGCCCTATTATGTGCCTGGAAGAATAGTTCATACAATAATTTCCCATTGCTTTTTATTCTCAAACATGCTGTTATTAATTACCATTTGCTTTACATAATTTGCTGGACTGTATTTTTGGTTTATGGCAATTAACTTTTCTTTAAACAGATGGATGCTAGTATATCGCACAGCCTTGAAATTTTCTATTATGGTGGATCTCCATAACTGAAATCCAGCTCCATTTCAGTAACATTTGCCAGGTGGTGTAATGCTTTGCTTATTTTGTATTGGGATTCGTCACATTAATAGGTGAAATAATTTGGCAGAAAATAAACCCCCTTGCGTTCCAGCTCCAGAGAAGCTGGGGGCGGCTGGGCTTAGATTCTGAGTTATGCCCAAGTAGCACTATCAGCCTGGTCATGTTCGCTATATCGAACTATCATGATTACGGTCACACTAACAGTGTACTGCACCCCCCGTCCAGCTGCAATCTATGGACTCACACAGCCAGACTTAAAGAGTTTGGTGGCACCCGGTGAGAAACGTCTGCAGCTGGTTACATGAATAGTACTTTTAATAAAAAGCAACAGAAATACAGGTTCTTAGGGACTGCCGGTGATAGGAGGCTGTCTGCGAAGGCACATGCAAATGATAATGTTACAGATAGTATAGCGCACAAAATTAGGAAAGTAATTCTCTAGAGATTTTCTAAGTTTCTAAAGGAAAGCACTTGGTATAGTCTGAATCTTACCCAAAGGCGTCCCTATGAGGGGAAAGAGAGGCTCAGCCCGTTGACTGGTCCCAGGAGTCAGAGATAGTTTTTGTTAGTATCTTCTCTGACTTGTCCGTGATGGTATCTTCCCTAACCCCTCTCTCTCTTGGGCCAATTTTATACTATTTCTTATCTACAGGTGGAGCTTGAGTGACTCTAGTCATACATACCTTTATTATGATTGATGTAAATTTCTTTCGCTTCGCTTTTAAAGATGCAGTTTAAGAAAAGTCAGAGCACAAACTCAAGGAGAGGTGGTCAGGCTTCGGAGGTGGGTAGCCTTTGGGATGGAGGTGTGTTTTGGTAGTATAGTGACATTATAATGAGCAAAGTTCAATTAAAGGACACGATTTTAACAGAAAATGGAATTTTGCTGGTTCAGGGTAACATCTGTGCAGTTTATCAGTTCCACAGTACCATTAAGTTCCCATCTCTGCTGTGTTAGCACAGAGCCTGGCTGAATGTCTCCACTCCACTCCACACTCCGTGCTGTTCCCGGGCAGCACACCAGGCTCCTCCGATGCTTGCCAACATCTGAGGCTGCAGATTATGCAGACCGTGGAATGAATTCCTCGCATACCAGTTACACTCCATCCATGGAACCTCTTTGGTATTAGGCTTTTCCTTGATGTGTGAAAAATGCTGTACCTTTTTAATATAAATTTAGTTTCAAATCACCCCTAGCCATAATCCCACAGTATTAGAAACTTGTAACATGCTTAGAAGTATTCTCTGAAATTTCTGCCTAATGTTCAGTTTATGGCTAGGAACATTGAGCTTAGGAACGAGCCTCTCATGCATTAACATAAAATATGAGAAATTTAATCCCTTAACATATTTAATTGCTGCTTATGTAAAAAAACAAGATGGTTGTTTAATTTTTGTTCTTGTAAATACCTATTTACCAAATTAAATACTTCAGTGTGCCTTCTAAAGCACACTGGCTGAAGTCACAGACTTCCAAATGAAAATAGAAATATTATTTTACAGCCTTAGACTGATCTAATAAACTTAACTTTAAATCTGGGCAGTCACTTTCTAGCTCTAATAGAGTGACCATTTAAAAAAAAAAAAAAAGCTCAAAGTAAGTACTCTGAAGGCTTCACTATTCCAGAAGAGAGAAATCAGCGAATTGTGATGCTGTGGGTTCAGAAAATGGCTGGGCAGTCCAGCAGAGAAAGATGCCAGTGTCTCTGCACTGAGGTAGCCCGAGAAGTGTACCTCTGATTCTCTGATTTCACCTGGCTAACCAGCTCAGAGTCATTTGAGCCCACAAGTCCCCCAACACTCTGTGCCTGTGAGGACTTACTCATTCAAAAGCAATCTCAGACCTGAGTTAATTCTGTGGATTTCTGTCGTTTCTGGATCTTGCTACATTCAGGTCTTTCTAGATGTTCCCAGTCCCGGGAACAAGGGGCAGAGATAACCCCAATGTTGGTCAAGGGGAAGGGGCTGAGTGACCCTTTCATCTTCCTGAGCCTGAGGACAGAGGCTTGTCCCCAGGACAGGACATGCTGGAGAAGCTGAAGAGAAACTATGGTGCTGTGATGCAGCTAAAGAGTATGTGAATTGCCACTGCTTTGGGGCAAAGGTCAAGAAACAAAGGCTAGTGTCCTCTTTACCTCTACAAAATGCTTTCCCCAAGACTCCAGGGCTGCAATTTATTCTGCGTGTAGAGCAATGCAAGTGCTTTGTGGACAGGAGCTAGTATATCCTGCCCTTCAGAGCTAGTCTCCATGGTGGCAGAATGGCTCTTTGTAGCCTTTCATCCTCAGCTAGTACAAAGACTAGCCAAATCTTCCAAGGTTAACAGCAGATGGGCGTTCCTGTCATGGGCCAATACCTACTGAACTAAAGAACAAATACAACCAGTTCCCCACTGGAAATCGGAACACCACCAGTGCAAGGAAAATAGTAGAAAGAGTAGAAATGCCCAGCTAAAATCATAGAAGCAATCATTCTCCTCAGCCTCAGAGACTACAGGAGAGAAGTACTCGTACAATCATATCCATCATCTTCCCTCTGTCTTCTGTATTTTGCAGGCTGGAAGCTTTGTGTGCAAATGAGGGGAGTCAGAAGAGCTGTACAGCTGGTGTGCTGCCACATCCCTGCAGACAGCTTATATTGTCCTCATCTCCATGTACAGAACTGATAGCGCTCGCTGTGACACTTACAGAGCACTGCTCCAAAACAGGGTTCCTGTAGGAGAAAGGAAGACAAGACACAATATTGGTTATTACTAAGCATCCATAACTGAACTGGAAAAATGTTTTGTTTTCCTGTCATTCAGTGTTGGTAGAGACACTGGGGAGGTTACACAAAATAATTTCTCTTAGCACTCAGCAAAAAAGGAACTCAATGTTCAGCATCTTCCCTCACCTTATAGAAAATTCTGAGGCTAAATTCAAAACTGCACAAAAGGATAGTGAGAGTTCTCACACGCCCTTAAGGTCACCTTAATACCTTAAGGTCGGCTGTATAAGAGGAGTTACCTAAAGCAAAATGACATCTGTGACTGTTAAAACTGGGGGTGAGTCACTGTAAATTCCCTGAACGTTTCTGCATGGCTAAGTCGGTCACAGACTCGTGTCCACCCCACACTTCGCTGAGTCAGAGTCATCTGTTCTAAAACTGGAAATGTCGTGCATGGCACGCTAACAATTTTTTCATCCAGCCTCAGCCTTTGATGGTTTGTGTCCTTCACTTCTCTGTTCTGTATTTCTATTCCAGTCCCACATGAACACCAGGATGAGCTGGTATGGAAGCTACAGGCAATTACATGCTATCCAAGTTCCTGAGCACCTGTGTAGCAGCAACAAGAATATTAGACATCTAAGTGCAAAGTTAGTGCTCTTGTCTTGCCATTGTGCTCTGTCTCTGGGATATCTCTGCAATTTCCAGGAAGAAGTTTACACGTGCAGCATCCTTGCTGCTTATGAATAATCAATCTGTAAAAGGAAGCATAGTGAAAGTTCATCTACTCAGACTCTAACTACATGTACCATTTTTACAGTATCCAAATTTGTTGCTGCACAGTCACTAAAGAGGTGGCCCTTCCAGGCACTTCTGCTTGGCAGAAGCCTGATATGACAGGGAAACGACACCAACAGATTTATGATAGAAACCAACAGGTATATGGCCAGCACTGATAGCTCTCTTTCCTCCCATGAACACAGAGCATCCTCACAAAGCACTGGAAAACTAGCTGAGTATGTGGATAAAACTAGGCCTTTACTTAATGCTTGGCTGAACTGAGCCTTGACAAATGTCCCCAGACTCCCCGTACCTCTCTCTCAAGTGCACCTGTTTACTTTCAAGGATGCGGATGCAATAAAAGCCAAATCTGTCTTGTTCCACTGTCTTAAGTACTTTAGTGCCTTAGTCTTTGTAATGCTAAGAGCTCACTATTTACAACTCTGTAACTTTTGCGTGGGCCACTGAGGCAGCATTTCCATGGCTTCTGTGTCAATTTTTTTCCCTTATGCTTCTCACCCTATTGTACTCTTATTGTTGGTCTCACAGCCTTGCACTTGCAAATCCTGATGGTGATGGTATGGCAGGTTGTCATGTTCAAATACCATGGGCACCACTGGCGCAAGGTTCCCCCCCTCTCTGCTCCTCCCTTCCATTCCCTTTTTAGATTATTTTTTTTAAATATGTTTTAGAAAAATCCAAAGCACAGTGCACAAGGCATTTAAGATCCATTTAAATCCTTAACAAACATTACCCAAAAATTTATTTGCACAGAAGCAAAACAACCCATCAGTGTGTAACACTGACACCTAATTAGCATACTCCAATCAGCACTAATAACATTCTAATTGGAAACAAGCCAGAGGGAGCTTATGTGGGTCTAATGAAAAATATATATAAGCATTAGGGGAAAGGTGTCAAAAACTTATCAGAACCATCATCATCATCGCAGTCTGCTGCACTGGAGAGAGTCCCCAGAGGAGGATACTTGTCTGGCACCCTGTCCCTGCTATTCCCAGCTGGACACTGAGGAGAGTTTTCCCTTTCCCTCTTTTTTTTCTATCTTTTCTTTTGATTTATTTGCTTCCAAGAACAACTTTAACCAGAAGATCCATCAGCTGTGGACCGATGTCACTTATAAATCTTTTTGTACATCAACCTGCTTCAACACCCTTCATCTAGCAGTCTCCTGGGCTACTCCCAGGTACCACTGCTACAAGCAGTATGAACAGTATGTTTCTTGCTATCCAGCAGCAGTATTATCTCTGTATACACGCGGGTATGTATAAATTCATAGATATGTATTTATGCTTGCATGCATATTATGTGAAGTGGCAAAAGAAAATCATAATACTCTTTTGGGGCACCCACCTGTTTCAGTGTGTCAGCACTGATGTTCCAAGAAGAAATCCTTCTTTGACCCATTTTTACTTTCCTGGTGTCCTCTTTTGTGCCTTTTAAATTTGTCTTGAACTTGTAAAATGGTTGATGCCAGGTGGTTATGCAAAACTTTTTGTTTGCCATGATACACTTGTGAAAGTGAGTACAATATGCCTTCCTAATGTTCCCCCACAGCCACATGTCGCCCCTCTCTGCCCTGAAAAAAGTAACCATCTTTACCCAGTTTACTTTCTGTCTTCAAAGCTGTGGGTTTGCAGCATTGCACAATGAAGCACTGAACAAGTATCTGAGGAATAGCTGCTTCCTCTTGCTTAAAGACCACTGAAAACTGCACATTCAAGCCCGGTGTGTCAAATGCGAGTCCCAGGTGATGGGATGATCACTGGAGCCAGTGGTCATCATCTGTTCAACTTGCTACTCCTAATGATAGAGCCTTATCCTGGCAGAAATCCTCAAAGCTTTTTTACAGTGAGCTTTGTGCTGCAGACTGGGTCACCTCTATGGGATTAAGACAGAGGCAAGTTTCAGCAGAAGGGCAGACTGAGCGGCTCCTAGCATTTTCTCTTTGCCAGTCACCCCTGGTCAATTGACACAAGGTCCCAGAAAGAAGAAGGTAAAAAGACTCAAATTGTGTAAGTATTTCACCTGGCTACCCACTATGAGCACAACTGCAGCAGGTCAATGGACTGAAGAGACCTAAGTCTTAGGCTCAAAATTAGGCTGAAACCACAGTAGGGAGTATCCTAATGTGTAGACAGTACCAGGAATAACGAGGAGGTCTTAATGTAGCAATAATACTTCTGGCAATCACAGGAACAATCTGATATGATATGCGCCTGGAAAGGCTCATTACAGCATCCTACCTACAAGACTTTTTTCCCCTCAAATGCTATTAAAATAATTTAAATGTAAATGAAGTTGACCTTCTAAGTCTGGTAATATCTTGTCACTTCAATGGCTTCGCACTTCTGCTTTCCCAGTCAGGAAGACCTTTGCTTCCTCAGCTGCTCCAGAAAAAGCTAACGCAACGGTCGCATAAAGCTATTTGGTTAGACAGGCACAGAGGAATCTACTGTCTACAAGGTCTTTAAGAAAAAGGCCAAATGAAAAACAGAGAAGATAGGATTTCCACATGAAAGTCTTGGCTTAATTTAGTAGATTCAAAAGTAGCCAGTCATACATGAAGCATATAGGATTCTTTCAAGCTTTTCCTCTTGTTTCTCTGGGGAAAAGCAGAGTCCAGGCACTTGCTGCAGGTAAATGAGGTGTACTTCATTTTAGATGCCTATAAAGGCGAGGCAATTTTAGGTTAGATTTCTGTAAGATCTCTCACTGTGGGAAAGGCCATATTGTAATGCATCCTCCTCTGCCCCCTGTAGCATTTCATAAATCCTTCTCTGCGGGAAACTATGTTTCAGCTGTTGTGTTGCAAAATCTCTCAACTACTATAAATTTTAACTCGATCATGATATACCTAGCCTTAACTATTCTTTTCAATAAATCATGTTTTCTTACTCTCATGTCTAAAAATAAGACTTTTAAATGTCATGTTTCAACAATGAGAGAAATAGCATTATAATTACAACTGTGCTATGAAAATCATTTTATAGTTTGGTTTTCCATCTAAAGGGATGGAAAACCAAGCCAAATAACACCATAGAGAAAGCAGTTTCACAGAAAAAGTACTCCCTAAAATGTTCATAGCACCTTCTATTGTTAGTTTTAATATATTAAAACTTGCTGACAAAAGTATTGCTTATACAATAACAAAAATTCAGGCTTATGTCTACTATAGATTATATCTTAAAATATACACCCATGAATTCAAATAAGCCACTCTGCAAAATAGCAGATACACATAAAACTGTCTTTTCAGGACCCTGGAGTCTTTGAAACCTATTGCTTAAATCAGAGTTCGCATTGAAGACCTTTTTCTGTTGCAAGGATACCAAATATATCAGAGAGGAAACAGAAGCCGCTACATTTCTGTACCTAAGGATCAACTTCCTCCCCTTCTTGCTCTTGGATACAAGCTAGTACTCAAAGTCCAGCTATATTTGAGGAATGTTCCAATTTAAAATTGATTTAGGTCATGGACACACAGAGGAGAAATAAAAAAAAATTTCCCTGCTGCCCAAACAGAGAACACACAAGAGATGGTACCCCTCCCTTCAGGCTGTTACCTCTGCCCTAGCCTGGCTCGTTTTACCTCCATTGCAGTGCTCAGATTTTCCTGGGCATGTTGTTCTCTTCTGGGGCTACCTGATCATTTGCACTTGGCAGGTACCGGGAGCCATAACCTCCATGGTTCAGTCCAGAGCTCCTTGCCTTAAGGCTGCTTCAGTCATTTCAGTCACAGCTTTAGTCAAAATGTATTCACAACAGAAATGTAAACCTCCTGCCTGCCAACAGCCGAGGAAGCTGTACTGCAAAACCCCACTGCTGCCTGGCATGCAGTCACTGAAACTGCTGGCAAAAAGCCCTTCTTAAGGCTGCAGTCTCATAGGGCTTCTATTGCCTTAGTCTCTTTTGTTTCCCTGTCCTCAAAAAAGAAACCAAATGACAAAAAACAACCATAAAAAACATCACAAAAACTCAAAACAAAACAAAAGACAGACAACCAAACCTTCTAACTGAAGTGTTGTTTCTGTGAAGGGGACATTGACCACTGATGGACAGAATAGACGCTGTCACTTCACTGCTGTTCCTCTCCCATAGTCTGAAGTCCTCTTCATCAGCTTCTCATCATTTCACCTTCATCCCATAAATCAAATTTGGAGACATAAAAAATAGTCATCTCACTAGTAATGCTCTGAATTGGGTTATGACACTTGCCTATGCAGAGGTGAAGGTTTATTGCACTTTTGATTAAATGACTGTTTTAGGAATACAGCCTCATGACATGCTACGCTTCCTCTGATGGACTGCATTGAAAGTGCGAGATGTTGCCACATGTTTACGTCAGGCTATCCTGAGGGCCCTGGATCTCATTTGAAAGCAAACTGGTCATTAAAAATAAAACTGAAAAAAAAAATCTCTATCAACCTGTCTCAATACGTCTTTTGTAGCAATGCTCCTCTCATACAAAAAATGTATGGGTGGATAGAGGAGAAAATCATCTGCAAGGACTTGGCTTTCAAAAAGCTTTCAAGAAGTCATGTCCTCTTGGTCTTTTTTCCTTCTTTTTACTTCTTTTTCTTTGCCTTTTCCCAATCTGCACAATTCCCATGTATTTAGAAGACTTTCTGTACAGACACTGTCCTCATAGAAGTCCAGAAAGTAGCCTGTGGTGCATTGTCACCTACATTTTCAAGTCCTCTAACCTGTCTTTGTGAGTCTTTCTCAAATTCACCAGTCCCAGAGGACATCTTTACAAAGGAGTGCTATAATTACAACTTATCTCAGAACATCAGTTAATTTTTGTTTCATGTGTGGAGAACACTTTATTACCCATCTTCACTCTGAGTGCATTTACTTCATTTGCTGCAGCAAACCAGCCAAGTGTAAAATCAAATTATTTAAGGAAGATTATAGGATAATGAGGTAGTCAGCATTAGTATAATAATCATTTTAATGTGCAGAATATTGCATAGTCTGTGTTTTCTTGTAAAAAATACAGCAATGTGCTAGTAAGTAAACTGACTAGTGGCAGAAATATGCTGGTCATATATTTCTCTTTCTTAAGTAACTTTCCCTTTTAAACCTCATTCAGAGAAGAAAAGTTCTGACACTTGATTGCATCAAAAGGCATAAATTCACAGAACAAAGTTTGAGTATCTTGTCTGATTGATTCTGAACTCAGTAAAAATCAACACAAGCCAGTGAAAAGGACTCTCACTGCATTTTGTATGCTTTACATCATTACCTGTAGATTCCAATCAAGAGTCTGATCCTGGAATAACCCTCCAAAACATCAATGAGCCGCCATCATCATCATGAAGTGAAAAGCTAATTTTTGAAATTTTGCTCCAGTGGAATATTCAGATTGAGGCAATTTATAGCGTGAAATTATTTTCTTAACCTATCTGCCTGCTATATGACATTAACTCACTAAGGAATGGGCAGGGACAGTATCACAGAAACAAGATTAACTGTGTAAATCAGGGAGATGCATTGTGTCTTTCTGTGGGACTGTCTTACTTCAAAAATAGCTTTAAAAGTGATCATTGGAAAATAATTAAGAAAATTAAATATGTTAGAGTGTTTAAAACACAACTCTCACTTAGGTTGACCTTGTAAGGTTGAATACATGTAAAATAACCCTGGATGAGAGTTATAAATTCAATTATCACATAGATGTCTCATCTTTTTTCAATTGACTTCACTCGTCACTTTCAATTCTTCTCTTTTAAAAGGAAGCAAAAAAAAGGCACAGAAAAAGAAGCATGAATTACCACTAAGTACCTGCAGACAAAATTCCCATTCCAGCAATTGGTCCCCCTAGAGATATCGAGGTGTCTCTTCTCATGGCTTGCAAAAGTGCTTCAGCATATACACATTTGTATTCACACTGCTCCAGTTAGGAGTTTTCAGTATAGAGGAATTCTCAGTTAGGTTTGAAAGCTTTGTGAAATTACTTTGTCCTTCTCCTGAAGTCTTATATGCAGAGCCAAGGCAAAAGGGTCAGTTTTCAGCCATGGACTCCTCTGTTGGTGGAATTCTCCAGACCAAACCATTCACCTCCTGAAATTCTCCATTTGTAGCACTGAACAGAAAACTTGTACATGCACATAATAGCCTACTATTTCCACCTAATTCTCTGTTCACTCAGATATGCACATGCTGATGTGCTCTCCATCTTTTTACTAGTTATCATTGGCCCAATTTTCTTAATTTTGAACACAATACTGGAAGAAATGTTAGAAATTTTTTCACAGTGTGCATTAAGGCTTTGGGAAATGTTATTGAATAGCTACATTTTCATTAATCATGGATTTAACGAGTAATATTCATTAGTGTTTCTGATACCTCTTCAAACATATTTAAATTAGGAAGCCTCCTCTCTGCAGCACAATGCTGAATTTCACTGTTTATTCTGTGCAATAATATAATCAGAAACTGCATCATCATTATCAGACAGATCTCTCAGACTTCAGAGGGACTTAGGCACAGGATTAAAGCTTTCCTGAGAGGGATAGAATTACTTGTGCAAAAATACTTTGCTCTTTTGTGCTCACGGCTTAATTTCCTGATCCCCCAGATGAAAAGATCTATATGTCACTATCTAATCCTAATGTCTTGACCTACACAGTTTCCTCCATTTGGAAAATTTTCAGAACCTGAGAAATGTTTGACCTAATAAGATATTTTTTTTAAATGGAGAGTATGTGAGCTGATCCTCTTTATCATTATATCCCTTATTGCAAATACTTACAAATATAAATATATTACATACACACATATGAATCTGTTTTATTTATATATTTATTTTACAGATGTATTTTACATACATGCTTATATATTTTCATACATGTATGTACATATATCCGTTTTCTATGGATATGCCTTTCTTAAATTTGGTTCACCTGTATGCCTGGATTTTTCTTTTACATACTTCACATGCCTTAGCTACTGAGCAATTTCCCTCTTTTTCACCTCAACACTGAAAGAAAAGTCTACGCTGAAATAGCCAGAACAGTGCTTTCATCATCATGTTGCTCTCCTCCTCTCCCCTGCCTGAGCTGTGTGTGAAACACACAGGGATGCCGTGACTTATATTTCCTTATCTTCTATAGAAAAATACATCAAAAAACAAGGGTGGATGCAGTGTAGCAGCAACAGAGAAACTACTGAAGCCTCTCGGAAGCATCATACCTGCCACATAGCACAAAACAATTAGGAGATGAGAGATGGTAAGAGCCAACACTGATTTTTAATAACATGCTGTGATTTATTGGGCTACAGAAGATGTAAAGTACATTGCCCAGACAGTCAATAAGTAGAGCTAGACAAAGTACATCACAAAGCTAATTTCTAAATAGAATTTTAAGCAATCATTGTTTATCATTTTGCCAGCCACAGACTCTAATGTCTTTGGGGCCTGTCTGGAACAACTCGAGGGATCAATCAACAGCTACCCATTAAAAATTATTTGCCTTGTATTTATAAATAAAATTTACATAGATGATTCACAAGTCACAGAAAAACAGTAAATATCAGAAATTAGGTCCTGTCCCTGCGTCATGCCAGATCTTCCCAAATAACAGACTTGCTCTTTCTTGTCCTCATCTGCTTTCTGGTTGTTGGTATTTTTTAAGGCTTTATCCTCAGTGTTTGACCTCCAAACAAACAAATTAAGCCAATCAGGAAACCCTAGTGACCAGAAACTTGAATCTATCAAAATATGAGTTAGTTCCATCTCTAAGTCAACAAATAGGTTGCCCTTGATTTCATAAAATGTTCAATTAGTCCAAGAAGTGGCTGTTACCATCCTGGCACTTCCCTTGCATGCTCACAGTTGCACAACAGTTAAACCCTGCCTTTCCTCACCAGTTGTCCATGCACACTCCAAATTTGGTTACTTATTACTGAAATAATTCAGTGATTCATTTTCAAAGTCAACAGTAAACATGAAACCAAAAGAAATTAAATTACACATGTTTCTATTGACTATAACATAGGAAGAAAATGCCTCAATGAAAATTCGTCCTGGAAGAAAAAAAAAAAAAAAGATCCACCCAAAAAACCCCAAAACTCCAGTAATATATATACACCTTCCAAAATAATTCAACAAAACTTTACTGGGTTCCCAACTGCATAATTAATTGAACTGGAAAAATAAAAGATCATGAATCTTACCCAGAGGTGTACTGCAGATGTACACAGATGTTTCTGCCAAAACTCCTCCTTAGTCCAGTCACAGGAATAATACTGGTACAGAGAAAGCAAAGTGATGTATGTAGGTAGGGCATCTCTCCTGAAATGAGAAACAGCATGACTCCAATGAGATTGTTGCAATATTATATATATAGGAAAATAACAACATACTACACTAACTAAAATTAGGTTCTTTGGTTCTTTTCAAGTAACCTAAACTCTCAGAAGATTTTGTATTTGATTTTTAGAGAAAGTGTAGTGCTCAAAAATAAAAAAATCCCTTGAAATCACTGTCATCACAAGTGAATGGAGGTTTTGGATTATGTCTCTTGTATAAAATTAAATATTCTTCTATGCAAAAAATAGTTATTCCCCTTAAAAGAAAAGGCGGTGGACTAGCGTGATCAAAGTTTCTCTATATACTACGCAAGTCGTTCTTGTACACTGTAGGTTAAAGCATCAAACTACTGACACTGAACTTTAGATCAAAGTGTGGATGCTGGCATGGAGAACTGTTCCCTCAGAGATTATGTGTATCAAAAGATATCGCAGAGCTTCAGAAAGCCTTGCAGAACATATGAGGACAGATGTATTTTACAGTGAACCAGGAATAGTTTACCTATAAGAAGACAAACAAGAAAAGACTACTACAAGAAAAGAGAAAGGGAAAGGAAAGGAAAGGAAAGGAAAGGAAAAAAGAAAAGGAAACACTTCCTTTCTCCTCCCGCATATAAATTTAAAAAAATATTTGTTAGCATCACAGTGTGTAGCTATGGAAGAGCCTGAAAAAAAAAAAAACAAAAAACAAAAACCACCAAAAAAACCCCCAAGTCCCTTAGTCTCATTAGGAAACCAGGACACATTCAAACAGGTCTGGCAAAATTTGCAACCTACAGCAAAGAGTAAAGGGCCAGCCCAGAGGTGTGTCAGAGAGGTGGTTTTCCTTTTCTCACAGATAGGTTAGTATGCAGCCAGGCTGAGGAATAAGGGGTGTCATTTCATGAAACACTGCAGGGCTTAAGAGGAAATAAAAGTACTCAAGACCAGTAATAGAGTAATAGTAAGACCAGTAGCAGAAAACCAGTTCATTGTGCCCAAGCACAGTGACAATAATATTGATAAATTGCTAGGTGTCCATTTCAGATTTCAGCATTGTATTCTATGTCATTACTGCTCCCAAAACTATATCATTTAAGCAAACGAAAAGAAATATTGCAGAAAACATAAAACCAATATTTTCTCTTTCCATTTGCCTACACAACTCATGGAGCTGTCTCCAAAATTGCCTCCAAAATTATTCATCATTTTAGAATTTGACCTTGTCAGATAATACAACCAAATATTAGTGTCAACTGCTAGTTGAAACCCCAAGATGCTGCATATTTGGAATTTGCAATCTTTCTTCTAATGCCATGAGATAACATTATGATGTCTGGTGCTTTTTCAGCAGAGTGACAGACACCTTTACTACTCCTTGCAACCATAAGATTTCAGTGCAATTTTTACAAGAGTAGATACGGCACACACCAATGTGCTGACCAATCACTTTGCAAATTATTTCTCTTGAGTATTTTTAGAGGCTTCAGCCCTTCCTCTAAAATGTTCTTTAACCCAACAGTTGTAACCCTTAGAAGAAGAAGAAATGTCAGTTCACAGGTAGTAGCGCCTTCGTCTATATGTTCCACCTTTCTTACACATGGAGGATGCAATGCAAAGACAAAATGTTTTTATTGTAACCCAGATGGTCTCACTCGAAACTCAGAGATAAACTGAATTCTTCATTAGCCCAAAGCTATATGCAGCTTAGATAGAATGGCCACAAGTGTGTTTTGGAAAAGAGAGGAAAGAAATCATGCAAGCCGATTGGTGAGTTCAGTATTACTTTGCTTCTCATGGCAAGCAGCAGCACAGCCCATTTCTAAGTGCATCTGTGCCTGGAGTATGCTATATTCTAAGCAGGTTACATGATAAACAGTGTGGGTGTGCTACATCTACAGCTTTCCAGTACCAGTTGTATGCTATGCTCATATTTTCCAGTGTCACAGTAACCTGACAGAAAGCTGAGCAAGCTGACCTGATTTTTCAACATGTGAAAGACCTACCAGAAGTACTTCTGACTGCCAGGTCACTGTTTAATTTATTCCCTCTTCCAACCTGGAAAGAGCTCAGTAACATTTTTTGTTCACTGTATGTATCTTATTTTCTTTGTGTAAGCAGCATATGAAAAGGGAAAGAAAGAATTTCTGTTCTGGACTGACCATGTAGAATGGGAGATGAATGGGCCTCAGTTATTTAAAACTACAATGTTTTGCCAGTTCATTTAAAAATTGATGTTGTTTTCTAAAGATATGTGTCTTGAAGTGTTAGTTATCTCCCAAATAAAGGATTCAATGGTGCAAGGATTTGCTTGAATTGTGCTGAAATTAAATTTGTTTCTTAAAAGGAAAAAAAAAAAAATCCATTTTGGACCAAGCCAAATACATTTCAGTTCTTTTTTTTTTTTTTTAATTCTGGCTATTATGTCAAAATAGTTATTACTTATTCCCCCAACTCTAGCCATTCTTCTAAAAATAGCCTTCTTGGAGACCAACAAACAAAACAACATGGCTGATAATTTGGAAAATGATCTCCAAAATTAAAAAAAAAAAAAAAAAAGTCAGAATCAAGGTGATTCTCTAAAACCCTCCACAAAACCCCAGTCAAATGAATCCCTATTTATCAGTATCTAGGAGCCCTCAATGACCTTTACAGAGCACCTTAGTACCTCATTCCAGGCATTTCCCATTTGAAACTGTGGTCTGGTTTACCGGCTTAGATGAAGTTGGATGGCTCAGCATTAAGATCAGATTACCATCTTTATCAGTAATTTTGAAGATGTGATAATCTGCCTGTGAATTTAACCTATTGAATTGGAACATATGTCATATACTGGGAAAAATAAATGAATACAGAGCTGTCCTTTCAAGTCTTAAACTCTGGGGCTGCTACCCTCCTGTTTCCCTCCAGCTCCCCAGGTTGCCTTTGTCTGTGATGTGGTGTGCAGAGCACCAAAGCCCATTCTCAGCATGTGGCCCAAAATGTGTCCCATATATCAGGACTGCAGCGATGTGACAGACACATTCAGACTGTGAAAGACTATTAAAGAGGAAAAATGGTGACTAATTAGCAAAATGCAGGATGGGGTGCAATGCTGTGAATCTGAAATAAGTTGGATATAACTACTTAGAAAATGTCAACACAGGAATAGAATAGAATAGAATACAATAGAATCATTAAGGTTGGAAGAGACCTCAAGGATCATCCAGTCCAACC
>VWZZ01002125.1:18321-107835 GCA_013399095.1 Psophia crepitans | reverse complement strand
ATTTCACTCCATTCACCACCACTCTCTGGGCCCGGCCATCCAGCCAGTTATGAACCCAGCGAAGAGTGTACCTGTCCAGGCCATGGGCCA
This sequence comes from Psophia crepitans, assembly GCA_013399095.1. Classification (NCBI taxonomy): domain Eukaryota; kingdom Metazoa; phylum Chordata; class Aves; order Gruiformes; family Psophiidae; genus Psophia; species Psophia crepitans. The sequence continues at coordinate 107,745 of VWZZ01002125.1, read as the reverse complement.
CCAGCTTCTCCAGGAGAATGCTGTGGGAGACCGTGTCAAAGGCTTTGCTGAAGTCTAGGTAGACTACATCAACAGCCTTTCCCTCATCCACCAGGCGGGTTACCTGGTCATAGAAAGAGATGAGGTTGGTCAGGCAGGACTTGCCTTTCACAAACCCATGCTGGCTGGGCCTGATCCCCCGGTTGTCACACACATGGCACGTGATTGTCCTCAAGATGACCTGCTCCATCACCTTCCCTGGCACTGAGGTCAGGCTGACAGGCCTGTAGTTCCCCGGATCCTCCTTAGAACCCTTCTTATGGATGGGTGTCACATTGGCAAGCCTCCAGTCATCTGGGACCTCTCCCGTTGACCATGACCGCTGATAGATGATGCAGAGCAGAAGGGGCAGGCATGGTAAATAAACTACAAAGATGGCAGGTGAGAGGTTCAAGTTCACTTTTCAGCTTGGCTACGGACATTGTGAATAGCTTTGGACAACTCAAGTGGACCAACATTTTCAAATTTGGATGCCTGTGTTCATGCATTAGATTTCACAATTTCGCCAGAATTAATGCTTCTGCATGACTGTCACTGCATTTTTGACACCTCAGGCAGACATTTAGAAGCCTAAAGTTTAAGCACCTCCACTTGAAAAGTAACTTTTTAATCTTAGCTTCTCAGCTATCACTCTGAACATCATGTAGCAGATGCTAAAAGATCTGTTGTGTCGGTTGAGAAACTGATAGATAATAACGATAATGATAACAATGATGACAAAAAGATGAAAACCCTAAAATGAAATAATGTACCAAAACATTAGTGTTATGGCAAGCTTCACACTGAGGCCCTGAGGAAAGATCATTCTGTTTGACACAACGTTAATGTGGTTGTTAGAGTAGTAATTTAAATTATTTGCAATACCATATCATCTGTTAAACGTATTTCAAAGTGAAAAAAATCCACCAATGGATATAATATTTTTTAGATTAACAACTTCCATCTAGCCTTATTTGGCAAGAAATAAAAAAAAAACCACAACCCCAACATAGTTGAGGTAATACATAAACAATCCCATTTTCTCACATCACTGTTGTCTAAGATGCACTTTGTGGTCTCACCTCGGTTGTTCAGGAGGTCCCTTAGCCATGTCCAGTGCATAGCCAGCAAAGATTGTGCAAGCTTCACGTTTGGTGTGATGGTGGACTTTTACAGCATCAGAAAAGAGAAGCATAAACACAGTAACAGTTTTGCAAATAAACTTCAGACTAATTCCTCATGATTTTTCTCTAAAGAGCTATTACAACTTTTCAGCTGTCAGTTCAACTTCCTGCTGATGCCTGAAGTTTAAACAACCTTGCTGACTATAGTGAAGGTCACAAACTGAAAGGAATTTTTCAGCAGGAGCAAATGGAGAGAAGATGCAAAATAATGTCATTCTACAACTGGATAGTGTTTGTTTCTTTAATGTCTGCTCATGCTTTTGGAAACAACAAAGTGTGTGTAGATAAGTAAGACTTCTACCTTACCGATAGACTCAGATGCATCAGTTTCTCCTATTGCAATGTTCTTTGCTATAATTACATTTATTGTGCCTGTTTCTCCATGCTGGCCACTTGCCTGCTTAGATAATGCTAGGCACCGTACTGGCAGAACTACAGGCAGCTGCAGTCCTGGTCTAAACAAGTGAGAGGGAGTGGGGACACTGCTGGAGCGACAAATGTCATGCTTGATGAAATCAGTGCTTTACCTAAGGAGCTAAATAGGAGCAGATAGAAGGATACCCAGGTATGCTCCAAATCTGAGATGAAGAGACTGCAGAGGAAGGAAAGGCTGAAATAAACTTCCAGTCCACACAAAGCAGGGAAAATCCAGCCTCAACTGTTGTTTTTCATTATCCTATTATAGGTGGGTTCATTGCAGCTGCTTCTGCTCACTGAAGTCTCTAGGTGTCCTCTATCTGTACAATATTTTGCCCACAAATTTGATTTTAGGAGACTTTGACGGTTTACAAATGCCAAATCAGGAGTCATAATAAACAAGCAGGTTTTTACTAACTAGACCAAGAGCACAACTCCTCACACATTTTCTGGGTTTTTCACAGTATCCTCACGCCCTAACTCAGACACACTGCACTGGTAAGGAAAATACATATATTAAAAATTGTAATTTGATTAGCTATCACACAGATTTGAAATGCTGGCTAGATAGCAAAGAAGGTTGCTAAAAGAAAGGTTTAGAAATAACATTTTGTATTCATAGTAAGGGAACTGGGTACTTGGCTCCTTCTGCTTGTGTCTACCAGGATTTCTCACGCAGGAGATATTGGTCATCACACAGACATTCCATTCTGGCAATTTTCATTTGTAAAATGACACTATAATAGGTGTGCTGCCATCTATGATTTAGAGAAACTCTGAAGACACTCCCAAATTACGGTGGAGATTGAACCAGTCTCTTGCGGTGTCAGCAATCAAGAACACACATAGGGAACTAAGCCAGCCTTGCACACCCAGCCTCTCTGGTTTTCCAAGTAGAACAGCAGTTAAGCAGAGCTGACCTAACCAGCCTGTTCAGAAGACACTAGTGAAAGTATACTTCAGAAATCAAAATACCGTGAAAAGAAATCCTGTGGAGAAGTTCCTATGATCTTCAAGCAATTACCCGCAAATACTGCTATCTACAGAAAATCAATTACTTGATTAGATTCTCTTTTGAAAAGGCAGCTACTGGGTTATGTTGTCACTGCAGCAGATAACAGAGATGCTGTGCCTGCAGGCAACAACATTTGGGCACAATACAGAACAGAAGACAGAAAAGTTACATCTTATAAATGTGCCAGGTTCTGAACAGGAGCCTGGGTGTTCAGGCAAAATTCTGCTTCTGCTGCAATGACGGTACTAATGGATTTTAAAACCCCTGAGAACGCTGACATGAATAGGGCAGCACAGATGTGCACCAGAGAGAGACCCCAGTGCTTGCTTTCTTAGAGTCCTTGAGTCACACAGACCGTAAGAGAATTTGTCTTTATTTCTGCTTTTTCTGCAGTACACTGCTAATGCACACTCAGAGCTATTCCAGCAACTACTCAGCTTTTTTCTTTCGCCTGTATTTACTGACATAGCAGTATACACACACTTTGAAAAATTTTATTCTTCTCTCTCTTGGCCTTCCAAAAACCACTTCTTCAGCCTGCACCTACTTGAAGTCTCCTTTCAGAGCCTTTTCCAGCTTCTCCTCAATGAATTCTAATTTCTTTTTCAGGTGACTACAACTCCCATGTTCATTTCTCAGAGAGGCATTTGCAGAGTGCTGCTATGTACCTACTGCTTCCTTTTGTTTCCAGTTCTGCTTTGAAAACACCACAGTTCTAGCAGGGCATGCAGATATTAACTTTCACTAGACCAGGATTCTGCTGTCCCCATTTTGAGAATAATTTAGAGATCCTACACACTGACTTAACACTTGTTCAGAGATTACTTTTTCCCCTCTTCCTAACCTTTCTTAGGAGACAAGTAACTGAAACGTGTGTCACATTCATTCCTAGATAAAGCCTTAAGATTCCTTTCCAAGGTCTGGAAAACATTCATTAGTATATAAGCCCAGTCTTATCAGAGGAGAAGTTGTATCTCTGCCAACATTCTTTATTAGAAAATCTGTTTTATTTTATCATTTATAGACCAAACGTACTGCATGGCACTAAATATGCTTAGATTTACGGATAAGCATTAGTAAAAAAACCAAAAACATTATATCAGATAGGTCTATTCTCTTGTCAGTGTGGGCCATCTCCCTTTAGTTCAGTCTCACAGCACTTACCCACCACAGAGTTTTTAGTTCAGAAAGTAGGAATTCCATCTATCGCTTCTTAAGAGCATCTGTCTCATCTTCAAGCAGACATTACTGATACAATACTATTCACTAACAATTTGCCTAAATTTGTTTTGAGGATTGTTGTTGGGGTTTTTTTGTGGTTATTTTTAATGACTATGTTCTCCTCCATTAATTTAGACAATGAATGTACACCAGTTTGGTTGTCATCACACAGAGAGATAGTCACAAATGCTCCTCTGGTGAATGAAGATAAACTTCCCCAGGCAAGTAGTCAGCACGAGTCTAATTTGACTGGGCTCTGCAAAAGCTCGTCTTCTCCGTTTGACTATAGTAAGATCCTTAGGCTTCCTAAGCTAAAATACATTCTATGAATATAGTCCATATTTCCTAGAGAACTTCATATCTTATGTACAATTGCCTTTTTAAAAAATAATTTTCTATATAGAACAGCTCTGCTTGACATTTGATCTTCTCCTGTTATTGTTTCACAAGTTTCAATTCTATTTAAAACCTTTGTATTGCCAAGCAGCACCGGTGGTACTGCCTGTGCCAGTTTAAGTGGGGTGTTTCAGTATTTACACCTCAAATTTGCCACTGCTTTTGCCTTTTACTCATTCACCATTAAATTATCAGGCATTATGAATTCTAGTTTTACTTTAGTATAACTAGCTTCCAGGTGCTGCTATTTCAATGTTCATCCTGATAATTTTCAGCAGGTACACTTTCCAAGAAGCACGTACCTCCATTTGCCACTTCTATTTCTGTACAAGACTTTACATAATTGCTTTAACTTGCCAGGTGTTTTTACATTAGGTATATCTGTGAATTAACCCTTAAAGGAAAAGACAAATGAGCATATCTAAAAATGAGTATGTAGGAACATGCTGACTTGGTTCCTAGACCCAAATCTATCTTTGAATGGCCCAAGACATTTACAAGGCACAGCACTGCCACAGTGAAAGGACAAATCTCACTAAGGTGGAGGCCACCAACTGTAAGACTGAGACAAGAGATGAGGAAGATGACACTTGGTACTAAGTGGGAAACTTGGGTCAAATTGGGGAGCTGAGAGCCACACTGTGCAAAGTTGACCAAACAACACAACGCAAAGCTTATGGAGAAACTTGTGAGCTGATCATGAAATAAGCTCCAGATGGAGAATGTTGTGTCAGTAAGGATGCAGCTGCAATGAGGTTAATGTATTATCACTTTTTGACCAGGGTGTTTCAGGGTGGATCAAGTCGATGTGAGAATGCAGAGCGATTCAAGCACTCGCTGTTCATTGCTGGTTATACATAAGCGATTATCTTAAAGTAGTTCACATGCTATCTGATAGCTTATATCCCAGTAAAGTATTAGTTTTTCACTACTCTGAGTTGGATTTATTTACTAAGTTTCAAAATACCTGCTGCTTATTTGTGTTTTCCCTCAATTTCTGTCTTTTTTTCCCAGTCAAAACCATCTTTGATCTAGTTACATCTATTGAAGGTTCAATTGATCTACTACTCCACAATGTCAAAATTCTGTTCCATTAAAAGATGTGTATGTGTTATGTTTTACTAATAATACTTCTAGGGAGTAACTGTCAAAACAATGTGATCGGTTTAAATAATTAAGAACATGAGTAAAGGCAATTAATTCTATTGCGTTACTCCTCACTCTATTGTGGGTGGATGATGACCAATAAAAAGTAGTTGCTAAAGGCACAGTTCAGGTCCCTGTTTTAGAAATGCAAATAAAATGGAAAAGAAAAAAATTGTTAATTTGTATAGTACTAAGCCAGTCTAGCAGCTCCATAGCAACCCTTTTCCCAGGTCCTGTGCAGGGAAAAAGAACCTGTTTAGCATGAATCTGTAGAAAGGATCAAATCAGTCTTTAGCTGGCTGTAACATGCCGGAGCCGAAAATCTGCCTGAGGTATGTTCCATGCTTTCCACATGCAGCAGCTTTAGATGTGCAGTTACAACTGCCCATGAGTGCTTTTTTTTTTTATTGAACATCCATGACCCGTGTTATAGAGGAGGTTAAATTAACTGACGGCATGGTCAGTTTTGCTGTTGTGATTGAAAAATCTATGTTAACAAACTAGCTTAGAAAAGACAGTTACTAGCGTCCCAAGAAAGGTAAGTAATGACATAAAATCAAGGAAAAGGCAGACTGCCTTGTGGTGGGACTTGTTTTAGTTATACTGACGGCAAATAATCAATAATCAGAAGACACAGATATACAGAAAAAGTTATCCATTCAATATCACGTAAATCTGTTGCACTTATCTCTGAGGAATTTAAAACATTTTCCTGGACAAATAATGAGTTTAATTTGATACTGCCATCATTCTTGTATTCTACATGATTATCTGAAGTACGTTTGTGGAACAGTAAGGCTTTCAAATTCTTGATTTATTCCTTGTTTGTGTGCTGTTAATTACTCCACGTCTTTCTCTCCTGTCAAAAGATGATTACATTACCTTTTACTTACGTATTAAATTTTTATTTACATTAGCTCAATATGCTGTATGAATTCTGTACAAAGCCAGGAAAAACTGTAACAGTTTTAAATCTGAAGTATAAAAATGGATATAAAGTTGGCCACCTTCATCTCTCAATCTTAATCTCCCAGTTGAGTCAGAGACAGACATACATCATTAGTTTCCCTTTATAGCTCATAATCATTCAGGATTGGGCAAACATATCCATTTCCAAACTTCATTATAAAATCTGTTCAATGAGTTCTGATCCTGTGAGGACACCTAGTGAGCAATTCCATATAGAAACAAAACAGTAATTATTCCTACAACATACACTACGAATAAATATTTTCATCAAATCTTTTATTGCAAACAGATATTAGTACTGTTTGTATTACTGCAGCTTCTAAAACCAGGCAGTAGCTGCAATAGGCTCCCTATGTGCTTTTCTACAAGGATAGAGAAAAGAGAAATCTATGTCCCAAAAGTTTACACTCTAAGGTAAAATTAGCTCACACATTTTCACAAGCACTTATGCAGCCTCCAATAACATAACTTACAGCTTGTTTTAAATATTTATCCTGATAATATTCCTGTGACTACCATGGGGCCATGACCGTAGCCTTTCGCTGGAGCAGAACCCTTCTGGAGGGGCTCCCTGGAGAGGTACGAGGCCAGCTATGGCTCTCCTCCCCAAAGGCAGCTACTCTGTGCTCTCCTCTGCCAGATGTGGCAAGCCAGCTGCTGACCCAGTGCATCTGTCACTGGGATCACTGGGACCACTCTAGACCAGCAGGAAAAACATGAAATGTAGGAGAAGGGATAAGGAGCATGTCTTAGGCATTTCACATGGACTGCACAAGACTTGACAAGTCTGTATTTACAGACGCTGAGACCCAGAGCTTAATCCAGCAACCCTCTGAGTTCAGCTAAGAACAAGGCATGGTATAAAAGCAGGCTTTCCCACCCTTGTTTTGTCTTTTTTTTCCAGGCAGGGTGATTCTCCAGGTCACTGCCGTACTCTAATCTGCACAGAGTATTTCAATGTGACTGCAATCACTGCTTTGTTCATTAGGCTGAAAAAGGGAGAACAGAAAAACAACTCAAATTTTGCAGAGTTTTGATAAATCATTCTGATGTTTGACCCACTTTAGCTATAAAATATGCAAGTTTTGTATCAGAAGAGCAACTACAGTCAACAAATGACCAGCTATAGCATACCTTAGCTACAAAATATGCCATAACATCTTAATGAAATTTTAAGGGAAGGGAACAACATTTCAAAGAAAGTCTGTTACATTATGTCTACTTGTAACATCTTAAAACTTGGAAGATTTGGAAAAATACCACATTCAGCTTCCAGACAAAATTTCATTTGGTACAGTACATAAATGACATGTTTATTGAATTATGTATACAACTGCACTTCCCTAAGGTTCTTTTTATTCTCTGCAAAGGCAGAGACACTCTCATTGAAAGACTGCATATAAGAGACTCTAAGACGCTTCCAAATTAGTGACACCCCAAAAACTGTTTATGGCAGAAGTATTAATTGATAAGGCCTCCAATTTCCACCTAATCAGTACACTAGCCAATTTCTCCAAATCCTCACTAATACTTCAGAAGTCACCAGGTAATGCAACAAGCTAAATGAAAAACAGAAATTAGCTATAGAAGGAATTTTTGCTACATCCCATGGCATGAGCACAGGAAATCCAAAATACTTGAACATCCTGTGAAAGGAAGAGCACAAATAGACAAATACTTTGGTAAATTCATTAGTTCTGATCTGTGCTAAGGTTTTGCAAGCTTGCCCTTTTTGAATCATCCAGGCACATCCACACTTCTAAGAAACTTCCAGTCTAAAGGGGTAGTTCTATTTTTACACCGAAAATCATCCCCTTGTGTTAGTGGAACTAACAAAGGAGTTAGTTTTATGGTTTTGAAAAAGTTAATTAGATATCATTGGAGAAATATCTAAATCTTTTGTGAAAGCCATTCAGAGAATAAACAGTAAGGTGTATGTGCAAATAAGCAGGGTTTAAGAATGGGTTTGGAAATTCTGAAAGCATACTTTTTTTTTTTTCCTAGCATATACGCATTCAATAATAAATAGCACTTACTGAAATGATTGTATGAAAATATTTCAACAAACTTCAGGAAAGAGACTTGACCCTGGTTTGATTTATGTAATTATGTTAAACACCTGAAGGATAATGGCCAGGTTATGTTATTTGATGAGTTATTTTGTAAAGAGCAACCTAAAATAAGCTTATTATCTGGTACTGTTTCTGCTCTGAGACTTTTTAAAGTTATACATAGACATTCACAGTTACTTGAAAAAACTAACACTTGGGAAGTTAAAATATTTTTTAAAATGTTTTAAAAAATACATCTTTAAAAGAAGATGTATTTTAAGCATGAATCTTCATGCCATTAGTCATGAACACTCAAACCACCCAGAAACGGTAATAACGTAGACCTATAATCATGTGAAATGCAAATGTTAGAGACTAGCAGAGAAAAAGTTAAATAATATCCGATATAAACTCCAACATCCATTATCTACACCCAGTTTACTAAAGGAAGAAAAATCCCCATTGATCACCAAACCATCGTTGATTCTGCCCCTCACAACATCTATAGCATCTAAAAAGAACCTGACAGATTTGAGCAGCTATCTAGGGCAAGAGCTACTCACTCATCAAAATTAATAACTCCTAAATGGCTTTGAAAAACTCACCCTTGACAATCATTATACAGAATGCATAATATACATAGAGCTGCACATAAAAATGATAATGCCTTATTTTATTCTAAGGGAAAGGTTAAAACATGATCTCTCATTTTACATAAAACCATTTACAAACTGTTATTTGATTAAAAGACTACTTAACATCATCTATGTCTAATTTAGTGTGGTTTAAATTTCCCAGAACAATAAATATGAAGACCAAATAAGCTGGATAATCAAGGAGTGTTTTCTGTCAGAACACCCAAACCACCCTTACTGCATCGGCTGATGTAGCTCAGGCTCTCATTTTTCTTATAGTTTCTGATTTCATAGCATGGCCAGACATCCTCATCCAGACCCAAGCCAAGCTGGATTAAGCCATTCCTGCCCTCACTACTCTATCTTCTCAGCTCTGTTTGAAAAGGGGACATGGTGTGCTGTCACAGATGGAGTCACGCACTTCACTCATAAGAGAAAAGCAACAATATGCTTTATTCATATAAAACTGTGAATTAACAAAGTTCAACAGTAAACGTGACAGTGCTTTAACAAGATTCAGTGGTTAGGTACACTTGATTATTTACTGCATAGAGGATAAGGTCAGACAAAACTGTCAGGGACACTCTCCCACTCAGTCATGAGGTTCAGAAAGGATCCGCTTGCTTTCTAAACTCCTTCTCAGAGAGGAGTCTAGGTGCAGCTGGATCCGATTCTAGTCCCAGACTTCGTCAAAGGTATATATGAGCAATCAATCCTTTATATCACTTGACTAAGATTTCAAAGCTTAGCATGCTATTATGTCCTGTTACAGCAAGGAATCCCTCAACCTCAAGGAGTAACCTTGAGGGGTGTCCCTACTCAAGGGGAGATCCTGGCATGCAGCCTGCTTCTGCACAGGAGAGCTCAAAGGGTTCTTGGGCTGCTCACTATGTATGGGGTAAGATGATTGACTCTGTCAGATTTGCATACCAACCACCAACGCTAGTTTCTTCCAAACTTGCCTTGAGTTGGACACTGACCAGCACTGTGGCTAGGTGGGCTCATTGCTCAAATTAGCCATTGGCTATTGTGCCATTATCTGTCTCCAAAACCACTTCGAGACAAATGTAGCCATCACAACCAGACGCATCTATTACCACTGCCACTGGTGGTTATCACCTGAGCAAGGTTACAGGTAAAAATCAGGTTGGGAAGAGGGGGGGAGAAGCACACCGTCACATGTGCCACCCTTAAGATGTGCAAGTCAGAATAGTATCACTGAAATGAGTGTTTACCTGAAGTAGCAGAAGTTCTCCCACCATCCACTTCTACTAGCAAAAATATGAAAGCTTCCAACAAACCTCACAGGGTGAGGAGAGATGGTATCATTTTTAAGCAGCACACCACCTGGGAAATGAAGCAGTTTACGTGAACGGAGCTGAATTTAGGCACTCTGCTTTGCAAATACACTTTGCTGCTTCCACAGTAGGTTCAGATCCCTTTGCATGAGGCAGAACCAGCCCAGAGACTTTATGCAGACTTCTGCACCCCATTCTTGTAATCAGAAGTGCCAGAAAGCAGTGTGGGGAGGCTCTGCGTGGGGTGACAGAGGCCAGCTGAGCTTTCTACAATCAGCCATGCCATCTCTCGGGTGGTGGTTTCTAAAGCCTCCTCAAAGCCTGTTTCTTCAGCTTGTTCCCTCACAGTTCCACACCCAAGAGTTCACTAAAGCAGGTACAGTCATGCAACAGTGCAAAGATGCAGCTTGTGTTTGTTTTCACACTTCGCTTTGAGAGCACTGAGGAGCAGAGAAAAAGGAGCCAGCCTACATCTAGTGCAGCTTATGTTGCACTGGATCCGAACCAAGCTGTTGGGACATCTCTGTTGCAGGAGGGTTTATTTGCTTGACTCAAGGGTGGGCCTCAGCTGGACATTTGTGTTTGCTCCAGTAACCCTCCTAAGTAAACCCACACCTGGTTTCATGAAGACTTTTACATTCATCCTCTTTGTCTGCATCAATTTATCCAACTACTCACTTCAGTATGGCCATTTTTACACACCTGGCATCCCACTTCCATTTGTTTGCCATTTCCCCAATTTTGACTATAGCTGAAACACCTGAGTATTCACCATTACGGTACCATAGACAAATGACTGCCTTTTGCAGCACCTTAATGCCAGCCGTAGGACGTGGAAGAATAAAGCAGCCATCCTTCCCTTGGTTGTTTCCAAAGCTGAATGCCTTATCTCCTATTAGAAATAGTACTAAGGTATGGCGTGAAAAGGCGAGATGCAAACAGCAACCTTCAGTACAACATACAGCATGCAACAGCATTGGTCGCAGTCGTTATTTATGAATATATTGATCTTAGACTTTCATTAAATTCAATGCAAATATATTGCAGCCAAGAAATGAAAGCTATATAAAAGCTTTAATTTGCACATAGCCGATGAACTTTATCAAATCTTAATATCAACTGCAGCTGAAAAAAATACATGCAAAATTCAATTACCAGGGAAAATAACCGTGCTAGATTCTGAAGGAGTTTTGTTAGCTAATGTGCATAAATAAAAATATTTTCATCAACATAAAAATCCAATGTATTCACCACAACTCAATTAGTTTGTTTTCATACTGCCACAGATATTTCCCCCTATGAAGTAAGATTCTTACTGTTTTATTTGTTTTTGTCACTATATCTTTTTCTTTTTTTCTTCTTTTTTTCAGATAAACTCAATTAGAATTTTTTTCCTACTCATTATAGTTGATTTTTTTTGTTAGCTTAGAATTTGAGCTCATGCTTGAATCTGAAGAGAACCATCTGGATCACATGCCTGGAGAAATGAAGCGTGAGGATGAGAGGGGAAAAAGGAAGGAATTTTCTCAAACTTCAGACAGCATTTTGTTTTAATTTCTCTCTTTCATCAAAACTATGCTCTGTTGCAGTAAAACAAAGTACTCACAGGAAAACAGAAATGGTAAAATCACGTACTTCTAAAAATTAATAGGTTCTGGATATAACTCCAAGCACATAAAGAAAAAAACCAAAACATTCAGAATACTGAGCCAGGAAAACTAAAGCATTCATCACTTACTGGCAACATGGCACAAGAAAAATCACAAATTTGAGTAAAATCTTCAAAACAGAATAGTCCCACAACATTAACTGAGAAGAGAACTAGACTTTTTGTTTTTACAGAGAATAAAATTAATCTGAAACCTTTCTACAGTTCAAAGAGTAAACAGAAAATTGAAACACCCTTGAGAAGTGATATTCCAAATGAAGTTTTATTTTCAACGGACTAAGATTTTATTTTAAACTAATTAAAATGTCATTGCCTCATTTAAACGCCTTCCAGCTTTTTGAGTAAAGTAACACACATCTTCTCAAAACAGAAAAGAGCTGTTTCAAAGCAAAGTATCCTGTGCTATAAACATCAAAACAGAATGCAAATTAATTGTTTTATTTTGCTGGGCTTTGTCTAAACAAGAATTCACTGACATGGGCATGCTTCCACAAAATATCTGGGTTTAACAAAAACAATGTTTTTGATAGAAAAACCTTCTGGCCAAAAATTTCTGATTAATGTTAGTCATACTGTCTTTAAGTGAAAGTTAAATGAGTAATCAGCTACACCCCAGTTTTTCAGATTTATATAGACACCTAAATACACAGATAGTCCCCAGCTGGAATATTTTAAAGTAAGTATATGCATACATTGCTTTTGAAAATTAGAATTAGCCTTCTAATCTTTTCAGATACTTTTGAGAAATTAATTTAAATCTGATTTTGCTATCACATCTTGGACTACCCTTGTTTCCTTCTTTCTCAGAGAATATGCAGAAAATTCTCATTTTAAGATCTACAGCTTAATTTTTTAATTATATTTTGTTTAAAGAAAAATTATTTTGGGAAATCCTGGCAACTATATCCCAGAACAGAAGGGAGGAAAGCTTCACCATTCATGCTGGACTGTGTTTTGTCATTCCTACTTGACTACACAGAGTCACATCAGTAGCTGGACTAATGGATCATTAGGGAAGGATTGGGATATTAGCACGGTTGGCTCTGCTCTACTCTTGGCTGCCTTGTTTGTTCTAAACAAGAAATCCATCTGTTGTTGTTTTCCAAAACTTAGAGGAGGAACTAATAACCAGAGCTAGGGAGCTGCAGTTGCCGCAAACCCCCTGGCTGGACTAAGCCGGCTGCTCTCATGTCATCCCAGTTCCTGGCAACTGACAGATAATACTGCCAGCATTTCTAGAATAGCCATCTCTCTTCATCTATCTCGGTCTAGCTTTCATTTCTGCAATACTTCAGACCACCTCAATATTTTTGAATGCAGCATGTTATTCGACACTTTGCTATAGTACAGCAAATACCAGAGAAATTGAAGCAGAACAACAAAGCAGAGGAAACAGAAGGAGGGTGTGTATACAACAGTTATAGCCAAGTTTAAGGAAGAAAGAGCCACCGGCATCTGACAGGCCTGATTTACCTCTCTGACCTGTGTATCTTAACGCATATGTCAGCCACGTTATTCACATTTCATTTTAATTCTGCTGGTCTGTGCAGCTCCACCATTCAGTGTTTGCAATCTTGTTTCGGATAAAGCGGTACACCTACTAACATCTGCGCCAGACATCGGAACCCAACGTTTCTGCATGCAGCCTGCACAATCTCACCAGTGACATGTTATCACCTCCTCAAGACAACAAGCTACTTGTGTTCTTTCATTTGCATTCCCTCGCCTTGTTCAAAATAAGAGTTAAATGGTCACCAGCAACTGGAACAAATCTTGAGTTGGCTTTGTGCCTCCCTCCTATCTGGAGAGAATCTCTGAGCTGCCATGTGGAGGATGCCATGCTAGAAGTGCTTTAGTTTACCAAGCTGATGGGTTAAGGGCACTTCTGCACATGGACCAGGAATAGACAGAGGTTCTCCCAGAATATAAAGCTTCGAAGATTGGTAGGGGTTAGAAGGGACCTCTGGAGATCATCTAGTCCAACTCCCCTGCCAGAGCAGGATCACCTAGAGCACATTGCACAGGATCATATCCAGGTGGGTTTTGAATATTTCCAAAGGAGACTCCACACCCTCTCTGGGCAGCCTGTGCCAGTGCTCCACCACCCCCAGCTTAAAGAAGTTTTTCCCCATATTGAGATGGAACTTCCTGTGTTCCAGTTTGTGCCTGCTGCCCCTTGTCCTGTCACTGGGCACCACTGAGAAGAGCCTGGCCCCTTGCTCTAGACATCATGCCTTTAGATATTTATAAGCATTGGTAAGATCCCCTCAGTCTTCTCCAGGCTAAACAGACCCAGCTCTCTCAGCCTTTTCCCCATAAGAGATGCTCCAGTCTCCTCATGATCTTTGTAGCCCTTCATTGGACCTGCTCCAGTAGTTCCTTGTCCTTCTTGAACTGGAGAGTGCAGAACTGGACACAGTACTCCAGATAAGTACTCCAGTACTTCACTCTGAAATGTTTCAGAGAAGGGCTGCTACAAGAACTATCAACGGCTTAAGATTTCAAGTGCCAAAACTGTGCTTAACTATAGTTCTTTCATGAATGCAGCTACAATGAGTATGGCTCAACATTGCAGATGCTCACACTCCCATATTCCAGATAATGGCAGCAAAGAGTGAGGGGGAAAAAAACAAACCCCAGAGTTTGCCTTTTGTCAAAGATGGTAAGGTATGATGTAGGCGTCAAAAGCCATCACTACCACAGTAACCACTAGAAGCAAGCAAGCGGCACAGCATCACCTTGGATCTCAGCAATGCTGCAGACCACAGCCTTGTCTATGACTTGCTGCAACTACTTCCAGCCCTATCTTAGTACGGTAGCTACACCAAGAGTTACAGTCCCTGTAGGTCTTCAGAAGACTCTTCTCTGTTCTACTCAACATCTGCTGCAAAGGATGGCCTCTCCTGATCAGAGATAATGCTGTTGGGTCCCCTTTGCACTCATCCAGCCCTTTTACACAAACCTCTCCAAAGCTGTGAGAGCAAGAACTCCATCCTGAAATGAACAGCAACAGCTGAAAAAAGTTGACTGCATAAAAACAGCAGTCATACCCATATTGCTTGGATTTGTATCTCCACAAAAACAATCCTGTTTCCTGTCCTTTTCTTGTATATATATATATATCCCATTTACTTTTTTTTAAATATATGCACCAGAGATTTCACATTTACATTTTAAAATCTGACAGACTGTTTGCAGTGTCCCTTGATACAGAAATAAACACAGTAATACTTAACAAGATTAGGCAAGTCAGCAAGTTTCCAATATTGCTAGAAAATAAAATGTACTTTTTCCCTGTGAGTTCATGAAAACAACCAGGATAGAGGGATGGAACATTAGATAATGCTGCTATTAGATAACAAGGCTAATGGCTCTTGTACTAATTAGCTCCCTATTGAGACTACCTTAACACATTTGTTCTGCTTGATACACAGTTTAGTTACCAAAGAGGCAGCCTTCAATGGTGCAGGTTTTCTTTCTTTACTCCATAGCTTCTGAATAGCTCTAATTAGAATTTGGCCTGGTTTTCAGCTGGAAAAGAGTTAATTTTTACAAGAAGTTGGGATGGGACACAGCCAGGACAGCTGACCCAAACTAGCCAAAGGGGTATTCCCTCCCCACACCATAAGACTCCCTTGCTGAGCACAAGACAGGCTCTGCACCAGGGCTCCTGGGGACCTCCTGCCTCCTCTCCTCCAGCCTGCCCTGCCCTCTGGTTTCAGGGGGCAGTTGCTTTCACCATCCTCCCTTGACTTGGAGGCCTTCCTCTTCACGGCAGCCATGATGCAGATCAGTGCCAGCAGCTCCTCTGCCAACCCTGAGGAAAAAGCAGGAGCAAGGGTTGACTCCAGAGCCTCTCTAGGAGGCTGGAAAAGTCTCCTCGAGGGACTCCTGTGATGAGCAGGAGGCAGCAGACTGGCTGGGGAAGGGTGTCCCCAGAGCTCACAAGTCAGAGTTTCTCTGCACAGCCGTTGGGGCTTCACTCACAGCCGGTGCCTGTCCACCCCACCACACATCCCACTCCTGCTGAAATGCCCTCACTGGGCTGACTCTAACTCCACACTTTTGCCCAAAGCAAGGCTCCCTCCAGCATCCCCATCCACTGTGGTTCCCACTCCCTCTCTGTCCTCATCTTCCCAGGCCGTCACCGGCCTCCTTGGCCTCACCAAGCTCTGGGCAGCACTTGGGTGAGCTGGAGGAGGGTGGACAGAATTAGCCCAAGCCCTGCTCCCTACCCAGGTGCCACACACAGGGCTTGGGCACCAGCAATCTGTTCTTGCCTTGTCATCCATGGGCTTCAGCTCCCAGGACATCAGCTCTCATCTCCAGCTCAACCCACACAGTCTCCTGGGAGCCAGCAGAGCCAGGACACATGCCAAGGCTGGCCATCACCACCATTGCCAGAGGTCTTCATGGCCAGCTGTATGGGTTGTGACTCCTGGAGTCCTTTGCTGAGACAAATGGGCCTGGACAAAGCCCCAGCAGTCCTCTCCATTGCCAGAGGAGCCCATAGGCAGTGCCACCAGATCTGGGGCATCCCTACTTCCCTGGAAACTCAGCTCTCCCCTAGGAGAGATCTGTCTTCTCAACACCTCTCCTCCACCTCTTTGCAAGACTTTCACACTGGTCTATCTGGGGAAGTTACTCTCAAAAAAATAGCATGAGTTTCCTGGGCATTTTTTTGTTTCATATGATCTGCCCAGGAGAACAGCCTTAGCCAACATTACACTTAGAGACCACTAAATGAAGTTGCACGCACTACTTGACAAAAACACTTCACTGCAAAGTTGTTCATATATTACAAGTTTACATATTAGCAATTGTAAATAAGCTCTTTGCTGCACTGCATCACTATCAAACAGATCAGGGAAAGCTGATAAATAACAGGTCAGTCACACCATTCCAGTTTTCATAAACATGGGGAAAAGCAATGGCAAGGGAGCGAGTATTTGTCATTCTTCTATAGCTTGTAGCCTTGACTTGAAACTTAGTCTTCCTTTCACTGAATTTAATGAATTCTGAATCAAGATTTCAGTAACCATTACATGTACATGCGCATCTAGTCACAAAAAAAAAAAAAGGAAGATTGCAATTCAATTAAGAGTCTCAGCCAGCAGAGAAACCAGGCTTGCAGGTCTGAAAATGCCTGATGCCTGCTTCCCTTTTATTAGAGCTGACAAAGCCTTGCGCTGGAAGGTCACAACCCCGCTTGCTACTCTACGCTTCAGGTCTGGTTTTTTTTCCCCCCCTCAGAGTGAAAGCACTTTGCCTTTTTCACTCTCCACAAACAAAGCGCTGTGTCATTTAAGAATGGTACAAAAGAGGAGGAATGTCTCAGGAAGCGAGCTGCAGCCACTTTTCTGTTTGGAATCCAACAGATAGCAATGATAAGCCTTTTCCTTTTGCAACAAAAAGAACTTACTGACTCCGTAGAGTGAATAAAAAGAAACATACTGTAAAATATAACTGCTGGGAGCAGTTAAAAGGCTCCACACAGTTTGCCTTCCTTTTCTGAATGCCTCATTTTATAGAAAAGTACCTCAAAACCATGAGAGAAAAGTATCAGGACAGGAAAGGAGCTGTTTTTCACGGCTTATGCCACTTATTACTTGTATTATTTCATATATATATAGGGGTGTGCTCGTGCACAGGTTCATATACATGTGTGTTTACATTATAATATTACAGTTTTATGTTACATAAGTGCTTGTGAGCTATAATAATCTCAGCTATCTTATAATAAAAGAATCTCATTTCAAAAAGTGAGGGAACAATACTGTCAATTAAAGCAGAGGCATTAGAAAACACCAGTATACCATAATACACCTCCTCACAACAGTTATTAGAGCCAGAGGCTGCTGGTCGTTACCAGGGAGCAGAGCTGTTCCACTACAGATCGCAGACTGCCATCTTCTGGTGCCCTTCCTCAAGGCTTTGTAAGAGTTGCCTTTTGAGGAAGGTTACTTAAGACATCACCTGTATTCACACCGACTTTTTCAGAGCACATTTTGCAAGCACATTTATTCCAGGTTGTTTTGTGGCTGGTTTTTTTTTTTTTCCAGATATCCCAGGTAATGACTCAGGTTGCGTATATATTGCTTTTTGATGTTTGGTCTGCTGCCACCTCAAATTCAAATCCAATTTGTGTCTACGTGAGCCTATATTCGAGCACTGGCTTGAGGCTTGGGTTGGGGTAGGATGGAATGGTGTAAGAAGAACAGGTAACTGGAACTAATGTTTTTTTCTACCTAGGAATGCTCTTACCTTAAGCATAGTTGATGGCCCAGTGGTGTGGTTTAACCCCAGCCAGCACCTGAGTACCACGCAGCTGCTCGCGCTCTCCCCTCTGCTGGGGTGGAAGAGAGAATCTGAAGAGTGAAAGCGAGAAAACTCGTGTGTTGAGAGAAAGACAGTTTAACAGGTAAAGCAAAAGCTGTGCACACAAGACAAGCAAGACAAGGAATTCATTCCCCACTCCCCATGGCAGGCAGGGGTTCAGCCATCCCCAGGACAGCAGGGCTCTGTCACACATAACAGTTACTTGGGAAGATAAATGCCATCACTCCAAACATATGTCCCCCCCTCCCCTTCCTTCTTCTGCCCCCAGCTTTACATGCTGAGCATGATGCCATACGGTATGGGACATCCCTTTGGTCAGCTGGGGTCAGCTGTCCCAACTCTGTACCCTCCCAACTCCTTGTGCACCCCAGTACTCACTGATGGAGTGGGATGAGCGGCAGAAAAGGCCTTGGCTCTGTGTAAGCGCTGCTCAGCAGTAACGAAAACATCCCTGTGTTATCAACACTGTTTTCAGCACAAATCCAAAATGTAGTCCCATATCAGCTACTATGAAGAAAATTAGCTCTATCCCAGCCAAATCCAGCACACCCAGGTATACCATGGCTTACCATGCCAGCCAAGACCCCCTGGTGTTTCATCTGCCCTCATGGCAACAGTACACAGACAGTGTTACAGAAAGACAACAGCTGGAGTGTCCCATACTTCTGTGCTCAGTCACAGGCAGCCTTTGCTCAGTAACATCTAGGTAGTGCTGTGTGTGCATTATACCAGTCCTGCGTTCTCCTTCTCAGTGTGCTCATACAAAGTTCAGGCATGTTTAAGGTCAGGCTGGAACCGGGTTTTGGCTCAGCTTTATAAAATGCAATGCAGGTATAGCATATGCATAAATAGTGTGAAAAATTGGCATATTTCTCATTGAAATTTGAAACACATTACCCACAGATTCCTTATTCCTTTCCACTGGAGTATGTTGCATTTGTTTTAATTTGCTGACAATGACAAATCTGCTATCATTCGACCCATCCCTAAAAACAAAATACTTTTCTGAGATATGTTTCTTAGAGAAAAAACGTTGAGATAAAAATAATACAGAAACTAAGATTGGATTCATCTTCCTAACCACTCAAAAAGAAAATTCACTTTCATATGCATGCTTGGAAAGGCGAGACTAAAACCTGACGGCTGTGTTCTAAAACTACTGCCTAGTGAGAATCCCATAGCAGCAGCCGTAAGATTATCCTTCTATACGCAATATAGTTGCCAGTCTTCCCTCTCTTGAACAAAGCCAGCAATGCACTATAATTTACTGCATTCTTTCAGTCCAAGAAAAGTAAATGGAAAACACCACAAGCTCAGGTATAATGACAGACCACTTGCATTCATTACATTTTGACAAAGAGGTTTCCCAAATTATCTTTAAAACTCAGGAGTTTTCTTCTAAAGAGTAGCATCTTTCCTGCAAGGCTTGTTTTCTACCACAGCAGTGCAGAATTTGGTTCGCTTTTACTCATTTTTCACCTGCATTGTTACAGTAATTTTGTACAGCACTCTCGTCCATCTGCTGTCTCAGCCATAGAGCCCTCAGCACCAGCTATGAATTCATTTTCTGAACTGACGGCATTTCTGGTATACGTGGCCAGTTGGGAAGAGCTTGTATTTTTGTCAAGTATTCTGTCCCAGAGCCCTGCTTCTGAATACAAAACAACCCCACCCATACTCTCTGAAACTCAGAAAAGCGGCTGACACTGGAGTTCAGCTCAGAACACAACTCTGCTTTATTTACCATCATTCAAGTCTTCCGTTTGTCACTTCAATGCCAATTTTCTTTACTACTGTCTTTCTCTGTAAGCTACAAACAGCTATGTACATCTTATTCATGCTAACTCCAAGATCAACTTCAGTATTTTTCAGCAATTATTTTAAAATTTACTTTAAAACAATCTTTTATCTACCTATTTTACAAAGGTGGAGATCCTGAAGACATGGAAAATCAATGACATTCATAACTTACAATTTCTGAAATAACAAACTGCAAAATTTGAGGCCCTTCCTTTTCTCTCACAGACTACTCATCTGGCTGCCGACTGTCACATTCTCTCTCAGAGCAGATTATTAAACTAGAGATATATTACAGCTATGCAAATGTTTTTCTGACTTGAGCTGTAAATAAATTAGATTTGATCTGATAAAAACCCAGTCCTGATCAATAACTTCAGGAAAAGATCTGCTGTATGTATACATAAATATATATATTTTATATATATATAAAACTAAACTAGTTCTCCTCTTTGCTTCAAAAAGTACCACTTCCCTTTGCTTTTCAATGGAGGTACTGAAAGATCCACTTCCTCATCGTTTTGCCAGTGTATCCCATCCAAAAAACAAAATATTGAAAGAAAATGCTTTAACGTTCAGTTGATATGTGCATGTATGTAACTCACCACTCTGTGAAAGATTATTCATAACCTCCTATTCCCTTATTTAGCTTCAAACGGAAATACTTGCTTTGGTCTCTTTTTAATAGAAAGTAATCTACTGCATTCTCTATTAATCAAACAATATTACCTGTTTCCTAGTACTGCATGTATTATCAGTATTTTAAAGAGGGAGCAAAAACCTAAATGCAACTGAGGTTCCTTAGTAACTCTGGGGTTTTTTTAACTACAGTATATCAAAAGGATTTTAGAGGAAAAAGAGAATGAAAGGAAATAAATGCAGAAAAAAAAATGAAGCTCAGATTATCAGCTTTTAAATCCAAAAAGAACTAATACCATCACATAGCAAGGGACAAGAGCTTCTCTTAAACTGTATTTGCAAAGCAAAATCCCTCTGATAATTTTCAGTATGAAAATTTACTTTGTGTATTATTAGCAAAGAAATAACCTCAGAGTTTAACACCTGTCCCATACCGGGTTGGGCAAAATTCAGAATGCCAGAAATCTGCCATACTAGATTTCCCTGCCCAGAGGAAAGTTCAAGTGCTACTACTCAGCCTGTAAAATGCAATTGCAATTAACTAGTGGAACAGTGATTCTTAGAGTCACTAATGACTCTATTAATCTATTTTTTAAAAAAGACATGAAAATGCTATTATACAAAATATTTCCTCCCACTTTTAAAAATCTTTAGAAAATATAAAATTTATTTCAGGTCAGAAAGGAAATTTTAAAGAAATATTTGGAAAAAAAAAAAGTCGCATGAAACTGGAAATACAATGGGACCAGCCATTTCCAGCATTGTCTAATAGATGAAAAGCTCTAAAAATTTGACTCCATGTAGCCAACCATAGAATTAATAAATATTCAGTTCTTAAGGGTTAAAAAATAGATTTACACCACCTAGAATGAAAAAATTACAAGCAGAAGAGCAATTACAATAGTCCATATTATTTAAGTCACTATCAACAGTGAGTCATAACCGATTGTATCTAGTTTCACAGTTTTTAAATGTGAAGATAAAAATCTTTTAAGTGTCCATTTTCATTTGACATTCAAGAAAGGTTAAACTAAAGAAAATCTACAGTGAATATCACAAGAAAAGGATCCAAGGGAAAGGTTTGACCTCTCTTCATTCTGATTTAAGTTTGATGATGCACTATACACGATGAGGGTACCACTACCTCACAATCCATCAGCAGGTAATTCATAAGGAGGTCAAAGAACAGAAAAAGCCATAGAATCATGCATAATTTAGCAATTTCATCAATAAACAATTCTCCAGATAATAAAAAGAGCACTGAAAGAGGCATGTGGAGAAGCAGAAAGGGAACAAAACCACCACCAATATCATGTTGCAAGCAAACTTTGACTTTGTGTGCATACAGAAAACTAGGCAAATAATTCCCCAATTTGCATCAACAACCATGATAGTCATGCATGGAAATACAGACACACCTATATTTATACTTTGTACTTTATGCTTGATCCAGTTGGGTAGGTGATACCCAAAAATAAGGTAAATGAATAAGAGAAGAACAAAAGGGGAAAAGCAGTAAATATTTAATCAATCGCCTTGGACTTCACAAACTTAGCTTTAGTAACATAACAATCAACATCAAAGGCACAAAAGCAAAACCTCTGAGGAGTAAAACTCTTCATAGAAACATGCAGCTACAATGGTCTAATCAGACACGACATAGTTATTCTGATTCTTGAATTCTGTAAGAGTCACAAAGAACTTCTCCCCATTGTGTGTCGAAGTCTATCAGATTATAGTTTTTGATACTTCTAGAAGCTATTACTAGCAATTCATATTTCAAATTACTAGAGAAGAGAAAAGCAGAAATTGTTTTTTGATCATCCCATGGTCACATATTTTAATTTAATTTTAAGAAAAACTGTCAATCCAAATAGGTTTCCAGTAAGTAACACTATAATGTAAAATACTAGAAAGAAATATTAATGCAACATCCTACAATGTCTAGAAATATTTTCTTGTTTATATCTATAAACGTTTTTAAACATGACACTAATCATGAACAAACAAAAATTAAATACAGAAATTTCTGAACTTGTTTTAACTTTTATATGTGTTAACTATAATGCATCTATTCCAGTCAACATTATCACCATGAATCTGGCAAGTGTAAAGTCTCATTACATTAGATATTAAAAAACCAAGACAAGAGGATAGTCAAGGAGAGTAGGGATGGAGTCAAATGCTTTAACTACTCTTAGCTGTGATACTCTGAATTTCCTTTCCATAGTAATTTTTTCTTTCTGGAGCGTGTCCAGAGAAGGGCAACGAAGCTGGTGAAGGGTCTGGAGCACAAGTCTTATGAGGAGCGGCTAAGGGAACTGGGACTGTTTAATCTGGAGAAGAGGAGGTTCAGGGGAGACCTTATTGCCCTCTACAACTACCTGAAAGGAAGTTGTGGCAAGCTGGGGGTCGGCCTCTTCTCGCAGATAACTAGAGACTGAACAAGACGGAACAGCCACAAGTTGCACCAAAAGAGGTTCAGGTTGGAGATGAGGAGAAATTTCTTCTCGGAAAGGGTGGTCGGGCATTGGAACAGGTTGCCCAGGGAGGCGGTGGAGTCACCATCCCTAAGGGTGTTTGAAGAAAGGTTGGATGTGGTACTGAAGGACATGGTTTAGTGGGTAATAGGTGGTCGGGGGAGGGTTGGACTAGATGATCCTGGAAGTCTCTTCCAACCTTAATGATTCTATGATTCTTTCACCCGAAATATTACAAGGTGACAAGTATAGGAATTTTTACCGTGTAATGTCATATTACAAATGCAAAAGTTTAGATACCAGAACAAAGCTAGAATTTCAGTCACTGTCTATCACACTGGCTAAACATACACTGCATAGGTGTGCAAGAGCAGATATTTTTACAGAAATATTGAATAGCAATGCGTTACATATTCAGAGAAAATAAAATTCAATTCTTTGAGACAAAGCAATGACATTTTTTGCTTTCATCTCAACAACACGTAAACACAAAAAAATCACTTAATTCTGGGAGTACCAAAAAAGTCCATTATGAAGTTAAATGGACCAATAATAATTAATATTAATTTTCTATAAATTGGGTTATTTAATTTTTATGTTATTCTTGATTATTCTCTACTATCCAGGGACTATTCCACATTCAGAACATTAGGCAATTACAGGCTCATATGAACGTGTGTTAGGTGTATTTTTTTGTGAAGGTCCCTCTCACCTTTTCCTTTTGCACTTTTTCAAGAGGAAAATTTATAGCATTTTACAGGTAAGCCTAAATTGAAATTACACACACAGTTCCTGTATCACTGGGATTACGCAATGAAGTGCCATTTGTGCCTTTAGAAATCTTTCCACTGTCTGAAATCACAGGATGGCTTGCATGCTGAATGAGATCTTAACATTCCTTCTTTTTCTCTTTCTGAGACAAAGACATCCAATTTGCTTCATCCTTTTGCTATTGTTGTGGTTTAACCTGGCAGGCAGCTAAACCGCCACAGAGGCATTCACTCGCTGCCCCCAGTGGGATGGGAGAAGAGAATCAAAAGGAAAAAAAAAAAAAGGTAAAATGTGTGGGTTGAGATAAAGACAATAATAATACAACAGAAAAGGGAGACAATAATAATTATAAAAGAATATACAAAACCAAGTGACACACAGCACAATTGCTCACCAACCAAAAGCCAATACTCTGCTAGCTTTCAAGCCAAACTGCCACCCAGCCACCCCTCAGTTATATACTGAGTATGACGACATATGGTATGGAATATCCCTTTGGCCAGTTTGGGTCAGCTGTCCCGGCTGTGTCCCCTCCCAGCTTCTTGGACAACCCCTGCCTTCTCATTGGCAGGCCAGTGTGAGAAGCTGAGCTGTCTTTGACTGCTCAGCAACAACTAAAACATCAGTGTGTTATCACCATTATTCTCATCCTGAATCCAAAACAGCACTGTACCTGGTGCTAGGAAAAAAATTAACTCTATCCCTGCCAAAACCAGGACAGCCATCTTCACCACACTATCCCAAACGTGGGGGGTTAATTTAGTACATGGGTAGGGCCTGACAATTTTAAAATTTTGATTACACAGATTCACATTTCAATCTCCATGTTCATAGGAGAGCTTGTTCTTAAATCCATTCTTACAATTTAGAACACAAAACTATGATCTATTTATGCATTTTTACCTGCCTCTTCAAGCTGGCATGGTATAAATATATTTAAGTGGAAGCATGTAACCTCAACTTTTTACTGACAAAGTGAATCATGCCCTTCTCAAATTTCAGTTCTTGGAGTAGTTCTCACACATTGGAAGAGATGGACTTGCACAATGGCTTTCCCCTAACATGTGAGTGACAGGAATTAGGAAATCTTATGAAGACATATAGAAGGAAGAAAGTGAGACCTACTTAGCAATCACAAGAATTTGGTAGACATCTTAGACTTTTTTTTTATTTCCCAGCTGGTTCGGGTGACATATAATCAGCATCACTATAGGGATCTATATTTTGAGTTGAAGGGGGAGTGTAGTCTCTTTTATCCTTCTATAACTAACACAGTTGAGGTTCTGCATATAAATTCCTCTTCCTTGTCCTGCATTTTGCACACAACACAATTATCTCTTGACACTAACAAATAAAGAACAATTTATAACTCAAAAATTAAATGTGTTCTTAAATAACTCTGGCTAGTTTTGAACAATCAAGGTAATTATATTATTCAGGAGAACAAAATGTGTGTAGAATACATAAAAATGATGCTAAGTTACAATTTTTTCTTGCATCTTGGACTTTTTTTAATTAGAGGTCTGAGAAATCTATAAATAAAACCCAAGTGGTATGAGAACTGGTAGCTTTTCACATGGAATCAATCTGCTCTTGAATGTTGATTGCTTGTTTGTAGTCTTCTACAGCCTCTTTATTGAAACCTAATTTACCACGAATATCAGCTCTACATTTATACATCAAGGCATCATTAGGCTGGATTGACAATGCTGTAAAAGTAAGAAATAAAATATTAGGGGGGTTGGGAAGGTTTGCTTTTTTTTCAACATTATCACATGATTATAGAGAGAAGCATCATTCAAAAACTTCCATCAGTGCTCAAATTCTTCTTCAGACATGCTCTCACAGGAGAAAACATATTACATAAACTTAAAATTTCCTATCTCGATGTAATGTTATTTATATTTTGGATTTTTTTTCTTTTTATGCCATTTATAGAATCATAGAATCATTAAGGTTGGAAGAGACCTCCAGGATCATCTATTCAAGCCGTCCCCCTACCTCCTATTACCCACTAAACCATGTCCCCAAATACCGCATCTAACCATTCTTTAAACACCCGCAGGGACGGTGACTCCACCACCTCCCTGGGCAACCTGTTCCAATGCCCAACCACCTTTTCCGAGAAGAAATTTCTCCTCAGCTCCAACCTGAACCTCTCCTGGCGCAACTTGCAGCCGTTCCCCCTTGTCCTGTTGCTAGTAACCTGTGAGAAGAGGCCGACCCCCAGCTCGCCACAACTTCCTTTCAGGTAGTTGTAGAGGGCGATAAGGTCTTCCCTGAGCCTCCTCTTCTCCAGGCTAAACAAGCCCAGTTCCCTTAGCTGCTCCTTATAATGAATACCACTTTAATTTTACCCCAACAGCATGAACTATGCTTTTCTCTGAAACACAGAAAAAAATCTTAGAGAACAAAACTACAACCATCCAACTTCTGGAACATGGCAAAGAACCCAATATTTTACTGGATTTCTCCATTAAGAAAATCCCATCCTAAAGGATTTAGGTACTTGTTGGAAAGCTTAATCTGCTATTTTTAAATTCTGCCTTAGATGGAAATTTTTTTGAAAAAATAAATCAGCTCCCTGGTCTAGTCAATTTTCACCATCTAACACTATGAAAACAATAGTCATTCAAGCCCTGAAGTAAAAGCATTATTTAAAATTCCACTGTAAAAGTAAATTGATTTCCAAAAAATAAAATGAAATTTAAAAAAAATATCTAAAGAGGGTTATCCTTTCAGGAAAGATCATTAGCTGTGCAATCAAGTCCTATCAAATCAAATTCACAATATTAAATTTTGTTTCAATAATATTAATACAAACTAAACATAGGTTTAGTCACCAGAGTTTGCCTGTGTATTCAGAGTTGCCGAATCTCATGTTAGTAGNCTAAACAAGCCCAGTTCCCTTAGCTGCTCCTTATAATGAATACCACTTTAATTTTACCCCAACAGCATGAACTATGCTTTTCTCTGAAACACAGAAAAAATCTTAGAGAACAAAACTACAACCATCCAACTTCTGGAACATGGCAAAGAACCCAATATTTTACTGGATTTCTCCATTAAGAAAATCCCATCCTAAAGGATTTAGGTACTTGTTGGAAAGCTTAATCTGCTATTTTTAAATTCTGCCTTAGATGGAAATTTTTTTGAAAAATCAATCAGCTCCCTGGTCTAGTCAATTTTCACTATCTAACACTATGAAAACAATAGTCATTCAAGCCCTGAAGTAAAAGCATTATTTAAAATTCCACTGTAAAAGTAAATTGATTTCCAAAAAATAAAATGAAATTTAAAAAAAATATCTAAAGAGGGTTATCCTTTCAGGAAAGATCATTAGCTGTGCAATCAAGTCCTATCAAATCAAATTCACAATATTAAATTTTGTTTCAATAATATTAATACAAACTAAACATAGGTTTAGTCACCAGAGTTTGCCTGTGTATTCAGAGTTGCCGAATCTCATGTTAGTAGCAATGACAAAATCATAGAATCATGGAATGGTTTCGGTTGGAAGAAACCTCAAAGATCATTTAGTTCCAACCCCCCTGCCATGGGCAGGGACATCCTTCACTAGACCAGGTTGCCCAAAGCCCCATCCAACCTGGCCTTGAAGACTGCCAGGGATGGGGCATCCACAGCTTCTCTGGGCAACCTGTTCCAGTGACTCACCACTCTCTCAGCAAAGAATTTCTTCCTAATATCTAATCTAAATCTACCCTCTTTCAGTTTAAAACCATTACACCTGGCCCTATCACTCCATGCCCTTGTAAAAAGTTCCTCTCCAGCCTTCCTGTAGGTCCACTTCAGGTACTGGAAGGCTGCTATATGGTGTCCCCAGAACCTTCTCTTCTCTAGGCTGAGCAACTCAAACTCTCTCAGCCTATCTTCATAAGACAAGTACTCCAGCCCTCTGATAATCTTTATGGCCCTCCTCTGGACTCGCTTCAGCAGGTCCATGTCTGTCTTATGTTGGAAACCCCAGAGCTGGACTTAGTAATCCAGGTGGGGTCTCATGAGAGCAGAGCAGAGGAGGAGAATCACCTCCCTTGACCTGCTGGTCACGATTCTTTTGAGGCAGCCCTGGATATAGTTGGCTTTCTGGGCTGACCCACATGCAGGACCTTGCACTGGGCCTTGTTGAACTCCATGCAGTTCACACGGGCACACCTCTCAAATCTGTCAAAGTCCTGCTGGATGGCTTCCCTTCCCTCCAGCATGTTGACCACACCACACAGCTTGGTGTCACCAGAAAACTTGCTAAGGGTGCACTTGATCCCACTGTCCATGTCACTGACAAAGATGTTACAAGCACTGGTCCCAATACTGATCCCTGAGGAACACCATTTAGCAAAGGAGTATTACAGCCCAGCTTTTTTTAACCTGAACAAAAGGTTTGGGTTTTACTAAGCTCAAGATCAAAGTTTGATTCAGTTCTTCCTTTCTATGAACCATATCTATTCCCAACATAAAATTTTATGGAAGTCAAATACTGTTTCAAAACTTGTTCATTAAATTTCATGTTTATAGATCAAATAAGCTACCTGAATGTCATTTTCTAGGCACCTAGGTATCTCAACACATACACATACAAACACACAAAATATTTTCAGACTTGGTAAGTATAATATTTTCCCGTAACTTGTTGCCACAACTTAATTTAGAATGGGGCTCTGTTCAGCTGCTAGTAACATACATTATGTGAAACAGTTTATCTTGTAAATTACATATTCTTTCCATTTTGAGAAAGGAAAACAACACATTTAATTAGCATATTTAACTTCCTCTTTTTAATCGCATCATAATATCTGATCAAATTAGGTAGAAAATGTACTAGCAAGAATATACACATACCTTCTGCATCATGAAATAAAGCCAAGTAATATGTTATCATAATCATTCGTATGATACCAAACATAATCGTGACAGATAAATAAAGATTACCTGTTGAAATGTCTTTTTCAGCTAGTTCATATTGCTTCAATCCACTATAGAAATTTGCCCTGTTAAAATACGCTGCTGCAGAGAACGGGCAGAGACAAATTGCCTTCTCAAAGTCCTTTTTGGCTTCTTCAATATTGTTTAGTAATGTATTTGTAATAGCACGATTCATAACAGCAGATTCATTTCTTGGGTCAAGTTGTAATACCTTGGAATAATAGCAATAGGCCTACAAAACACATGAATTGGAGACAAAGTACACTTAAAATTTGAGGAAATGGCTTATGTACAACTTGTAAATTCCAGCTTGTTTCTTTAAGCTGTTAGTATTCTTAAGTCTTTACTTGTTCTGTTCAGTGTTCCTTGTGCAGAGAAGAGACACAGCACCAGCACGTTTATCCACAGATCACCACCCAGACGGATTTTTGAAAAATAACAGCTGTTTATGCTGAATTCTAATTATAACAGAAGAAATACTCTACACACTAAGGTAAATTTGAATTAGCATAGAAAATAGTTTATAACACAACACCTACATTTGAGCTTCTTTGTTCATAATTAGTCCCCGAGAGAGCAAGGAGTCACAGAAACACAGTAAAGAGGAAGAACAGCTTATGCAAGACCAGTCATGGAAGAATGATGCCCGATGCATAAGAAAACAGATTACATGATCACAGAAGCATTGACCTTGGACTCCTATGTAATTTCTGATCCAAGTTTAACTAATGCTCAAGAGCAACAAGGAACCTAACTCAGAGAAACATACAAAAGCATTAAGTTTTTTTCTTACTTGATCTATGTGTTGTGCTATATGAAGTACAATCTAAGTTTAAAATCTTATGCCACGCCTGTACTATACATGATGAGTTCCTTAATAATTGAACTGCAAGCTGAAGTGTTTACAGATACAACTCAGAGATAATTAATTCAAGTAGATGAAATGTGCTGAAGTATCCATGTTGGTTTCCACAGCTGCCGGACCACAAAGCTTCAACCAAAAAAAAAAAAGCCCAAGCCTGTGCCGAGGAAATATGACTGGAAGACCAAAGGAAAAATCATTGCAGGGGGGTCTCCTCACGCAGAGGAAAGTAAATGGTCCTTGCCTTCAAGCAGATTTCAAATTCTCTCACAAGGGGAACTCCAGTATCCAACTCTTCTGTATTTGAAGATATCTACCGTATTTAAGCAGAATTAAATTATTTAAAACTCCAAAGTTACTCTGATAACAGGAGGAAGATCTGACTTCTTGATTCAAGTTCATCAGCAGGAGATTCTTTTCATTCTCCTTGTCATGGTGCTATAGTGAATCTCAGCAAGTTATTTAATGTGTGGGAGCTAGGCTGGGGGGCAAGTTACAGAACTTCAGGGGGATTTTGGTATCTTGATTACTTCCAAGTTTTTGTGATGTGTATCCTAGCTGTCACAAATCTTCGTTCATTCATATCAATGACAAAATACATAGCAGTAGGACAATTATTTCTAATTAATTACTACAGATTAACTCATCTCCTGGTAAAGGACCATTAAATTCAATGTAAGAAAGCTTCATGTTAATTATACTTAAAGACAGCTTTACTCCAGCAGTATTTATTCAAGAAAAAAAGTCCTGAAGACAGTATAAAGACAGACTGTAGAGTTACCTGTGAAAACTGATGATTATGGAAGTAGATATTTGCTGCATTGAAATAGGCTAATGCATAGTTTGGGTCAACAGAAATTGCTTGTTGATAATCCTTCATGGCACAGGGTAGATATCCCATTAACTCGTTGATGACACCCCGATTTGTTAGCAGCGGAGCAGTGGTAGTGAGCTGAAAGGAAAACGTAAATCCATTCTTACTCAGCAAAAACTTACCCTTCTACAGTAAGTTATTCTGGTTTTCAAAGATACATTTACTTTAAAAAAAAAAAAAACGTTAATTGCACGTTCTAATCCAAATTGGCAACTATTAATGCACAGTATTAGCTGAATTCATAGCAACAGGTTGACCTTAGTAAAATCGCTTTAAGCTAAGATCTACCTTTAGTGCAGCATTTGTATCTTGAAATGCAGCAAAAGTTTCACCCATTTGAAGACAGACTGAAGCTCGTCCATCATATGCAGCTTGGCATTTTGGATCAATGCAAATGGCAATTGTAAATTGGCTCCATGCTCTCTGAAGCTTTCCAAGGGCCTAAAATGAATTGCAGTGTCTCCACAATAAGAAACATAAGAAATGCCAAACATACTAATGGTCCCATTTAAATTGCAGCAGAAAATGGAAGCACGCTTGTATTTACAGACGCAGTTAACTAAATTACAGAAAAAAAATAATTCAAATATCGTGTTATTTACGCAATACTCATTGTCTTTGCAATGTAATATATCTGTCAACTGTTATAACTGCAAGTATTATCCTAATAGTAAAAAAAAAAAAAAAAGCTTTCTGATGTCTAAATGGAATCTCCTGTATTTCAGTTTGTGCCTATTGCCTCCTGTCCTGTCACTGTGCACCATTAAGAGCCTGGCTCCACTTTATTTATACGCCTTCATCAGATATTTATAACTATTTATAAGATTCCCTCTTAAGCCTTCATCTCTTTCTCTTCTCCTTGTATGACAGATGCTGCAAGCTGTTAACCATCTTAGTGGCTCTTTGTTGTATGAGTGCCAGTATGTTTGTGTCTTTCGTACTGGAGAGCCCAGAACTGGACACAATGCTCCAGATGATACTTCTCTCTTCAGTACTGGTGAGGTCACATCTTCCCTGAGCTTCTGGAAATGTTCTTCCTAACATAGTCCAGGGTATAATTGGCCGCCTTTACTGCAAGGGCACATTACTGACAACTTCAGCTTGTTGTCCATCAGAACCCCCCAAGTCCTTTTCTGCAAAGCTGCTTTTGAGCCAGTCAGCTCCAGCTCATATACACAAAACATGCCAGTTCTTACTGTTAGTTTATCAGAGAACCATATATGCAAATCAAACAAGTGTAAGCTTACTTGATATTCCATTACTCAAGAGCAGAACTTCAACAAGATTGGGCACAAAAGTCAGAAGAAAATAACAGTCTATCCATTTACTTAGAAAGAAGATGCCATAAGGCTTGTCTAAAGTACATAGATTATTTTATGTTTATTATGATTATTCTATGTATTATGTAAATGTTTGAATATAAGATTGACGTTATTTTGTTTGATTGAACAAAGCATTGACAATTAATTTTGGTGTGTTACCTGCAAGCTGTATCCTAAGCAAATTCTGGCTTTTATACAATTTGGATTCAGGTGAATTGCTCTCAAGAAATCTTTCTGTGCTTGTTTAAAACCAGCTTCATGTCCATTTTCCATGTATGAATTTCCTCGTCCAACATAGGCATCCACAGAAACAGGATCTAGTTTGAGAACCTGGTCAAATGATCTCACAGCTTCTTTAAACTCACAAAGTCTAAGAACAGAGATATTAATGTTTGCTGTTTAAAAATTCTATAAATAAAATTCTCAATTTATGAATGATCAGTAAATAGTACCCCATAATGTCCATTGAAAGTAGTTCAATTCTGATCGAAAGGGACACTTTTCCCTTAAATTTGCTTTCTCTGTGCTCCCTGATGGTTATAACAGTGAAGGTAATCAGTGTAAGACCTTGCAGCAGACTTCAGTTTGATTTTCCTGGCTTGAGGAATAAAAGAGCAAAACTCTTATTAACTTTTGCTAGGCCAAGGTTTCATCATTTCAACAGCTGTACTCAGAGAGACTTTCAGTCATTCGTGCTGTCTAAATGCCATGACCAAACATGTCTTTGGTAGTCTGTTCAAACACAGGTGTTTCAGCCATAAATAAGCTTTCTCTCTATTTTCCATCATACCAATTCTTGAACTTAACCAAACTATGCTAAATTTGCAGGGTTAAAAGACAATAACCAGGGTTCTAAGGATAAATTATTCTGGTCTAAGAGTAAGCCAAATATGGAACTTCATCCTTAGCTAAAACTTGATGCATCTGAGGTATACTGAGTAGGAATAAAAAGGATTAAATAACTGAAACGCCAACTAATGCTAGTGTCTTTATATATAAAGCAAAAACTTTAACATGTCAAAGTACAAAATTGTTTTAGCAAGATGATAGTAAAACATAAGATATTGTTTGAATATAAGCTACCCGTGTCTACCTGAAGCACAGCCTGACTTCTTTACTAAAAGAGGAAAGATTAAGTATATTTAACAAACAAATAACTTTAAGGGTTGTAAACCAAAGGCTTTTTAAAAGCACATCACTTGTTGCAAAAACAAATTAGGGTTTCGTTCCTATCCTGTTGATAGACAGTCATGAGGAAAGAGACTGCAGGATGGATCCCAAATGCATCCTAAAACAGGTTATACAGCCGAGTTATACAGTTACTAGTGACTCCTTTTAACAGTTGAATACAGACATGAGCACCAAAATCATATGCTCAGTTTTTAGAAGCAGGATTCAGCACTCCTGTGTGAGCTCTACATCAGCCAGATACTGTGAAAGATGAAGCCAGTTATGCCCTAACTACAAGCACAATAACACAAGAAGTTTTGATTATACAAATCTGAATGTGTCCATCTCCACTCCACCTCAGCAGCAAAAAGGTTAAGCAGCAATAGATGGCACAGTAACTGTAGAATAAAATAGATTAGACTAATAGGCAGGTAGCTATTAAAATTTCCTTTTCATCATAGCTGATATTTGTGTGAAAAAGGAGCTATCGACTCCAACTGCCAATATGATATGTGAACTAAAATACTAATGTACATCTTATTTCTTCCAATTTATACCTGTTTCAAGCAATCAACAGATGTAATTTAGTCTTTCTAAATAAATCTCATCTTGATGAAACTACACTTTAGAATTTCAAAATAAAAAAATCAGGCAAAGATGACCACTGAGGCTTTTGCTGTTCTTGAAAGGATGAAGTGCATATTTAAAAAGAAACTGCATCCTAACTAATTCTGAACGAGCCAACGTAACTTTATAGATACTTCATATTCCATCTGAGGGTGTGGAATAATATATGTTTATCCCATAATTTGTTGTTCTTCAGTCCTTCTCTTGGTTCTGTTCTATCATCCTAGTATTTCGTGCTGATGCTGTCACGAACACATAGTTACCTGATACAAGATTTTAATACCAGTTGTTAAACTCAAAAAATACCTTATTTTCTTTTTTCCATTCCTCTTTACCACTTTACCTCCCGCACCTCTCAGGGTGCTTGGTATGACAAGGTGAACAGGAACATAAAGTTCAGGAATTATTTCATTTTTATACTCTGCAAACAAAACTGCATGTCTTACCTATAATAGCAGATTCCAATAGCGTGAAAGATCTGGCTATCATCTGGACTAAGTAACGTTGCTTCTTTAAAGTCCTGAAAAGAACAGACATTAAACCATGCAAATTAATATTGTTTCATTTCAGCTACAGCTGTGATTATAGCTAAACGGTTTTATACTTCTATATAAAAAGGGAGATGACTTCTGGCAAAGGCATTATATTTTCAGAAGTACTGGAGATGTTTTTAACTGTTTTCATCCTTCTTGTCCCAGACTGATAGAATAAAATCTCCAAAGGTATGTGGTATCATGGTATTTCCTACAAAGCTTGAGGCAGCATTTCCAGAAACAAAACCTTCCAGAAAGGTATTTTCTGTTTGTTTTTAATAGAAATATTGTACCTCAACTGCTATTATTAAATACATATACATGGAAAATATATTTTGCTATATGCAATTTCAACAGAACTCTTCCAGCAATAAAATTAGTAACTTTCTGTTAGTACTTTGAAAAATGTAGTAACCCAAACTCGTATTTGCATTGGGAGACTCTGCACAACATTCTAGTGAAAGACATCATAGAGCTTTGGACTTTTACCTTTCACTAATACTTAGAAAATTTTTCCATAATGCTTGTGGTTTTGATATATGTGGTTCAATTGTAAAAACTGTACAGGTGCTTTTAAAATCAAATACAATAATTTCAATTGTGATTTAAGGAAATACACTAGGCTTCTGCATGGGAAAGCAATCAGTATGTAGTAGGAGTGGTTTAGCTGATGCATTCACTGAACTACAACTTAGAAGGCATTTTTTACTTGTTCAAACTGTAGAAATAAAGATGCAGAAAAAATTAGTACTGTTTGAGTTACAGAATTGGCAAAACAATGATGTGCAGATATATATAGTTAAATTTTGTTAAAATAAAACCTCTCTTTTGGTGAACACGCCATCATAAAATTATAGGTCTGTTTTTAAAAAAACTACTAAGATATGCTGTTCCCATCCAACAAAGAATTTTCTGTTCATCCTGCTGGTTTTGCACCAATCTCTTTTTACTGATCTTACAAATCAGTTTGTACCACCTCAGCCTCTTTTCTGACCTATTCTGATGAACTGCATCTTGAAGCATAAGACACCAATAACATAATATTTCTACTTAAATTATTTCTATGCAAGGTCTACCAACTGTAAAGAGCTTTTGTTGTATACTTCCAATAGGACATTTCTGGGTCATTGGAATGGCATTCATATTCATTCTTCATTTTTTATTTGGAAATAAAAAAATATTACTCAATTTTTAGAATGCCCACGCTGAAATTGTTGCTATCATGAAGAAAACAACACATTTTAAAGTTACTAGTCCACAATGGAAGCAATGAACACACCAGCTAGACTGAAAATAAATATCCCTGCTTTTAAGGCAAGAAAAACTAAAACTTTTAGAAAATTTTAAAAATATTAAAAATTGAAAAATAAAAACCCATGTGTGTGGAAAGTAACATTGAACACTGTTAGGTTTCAACCCCTATATTGCTCTACCAGATGGAGTTCCACTGAATAAGACAGTCACCTGCACTGTGAATCAGTGTCAGAAACACATACTATTTTCTTACGTTTAAGAAAGTTATCTTGAGATCTGACCCTTCCTGACCTTTCAACAAAAATGATCATTTACACACACACACACACAGACGAACAAGAACAAGCCCACTCATCCAGAACCTCCATTTGCTTCTGGAATGAATTAGTATTCATCTAGACCCAACACAAATTACTCCAAGATTCAAAAAGAATGAAAAATCAATTTCTTGCTTATTAAATTTTGTGCAACTCCCATGTTTAAATCTAGCAGCATAAAATTGTAAAACATTTTATTTGCATCTTCACTGTCAGACCGGTATTATAGAATTATAGTATCACAGTAGTTTGGGTTGGAAGAGACCTTTAAAGGTCATCTACTCCAACATCCCTGCAATGAGCAGGGACATCTTCAATTAGATCAAATTGCTCAGAGCCTTGTCCAACCTGGCCTTAAATGTCTCCAGAGATGGGGCATCTACCACCTCTCTGGGCAACCTGTTCCTGTGTTTCACCACCCTCTGAATTTCCCTCTTTTAGTTTAAAACCATTACCCCTTGTCCTATCGCAACTGCTAAAAGGTTTGCCCCCATCTTTCCATTAAGCTCCTTTTAAGGGGGCTGAAAGGCTGCAATAAGGTCTCCTTGGAGCCTTCTCTTCTCCAGGCTGAACAACCTCAACTCTCTCAAGATTTTCTTCATAGCAGAGGTATTCCATCCCTATGATCATTTTTTGTGGCCCTCCTCTGGAGTCGCTCTAACACGTCTATGACTTTTCTGTGCTGAGAACTCCAGAGCTAGATGCAGTACTCTAGGTGGGGTCTCACCAGATCAGAGTAGATGGGGAGAATCACCTCCCTCAACCTGCTGGCCAGGCTTCTTTAGATGCAGCCCAGGATTTGGTTGGCTTTCTGGGCTGCGAGTGCACGTTGCTAGCTCATGTCCAGCTTTTCACCCACCAGTGCCTCCAAGTCCCTCTCCACAGGGCTGCTCTCAATCTCTTCATCCCTCCAGCTTCTATTGACACCTGACTTTGCACATGGGTCAGGGCAATCTGGCCATGTTGAAGCTCATCAAGTTCACACAGGCCAAGTTCTCAAGTTTGTCCAGGTCCCTCTGGATGGCATCCTGTCTCTCGAGCACATCAACTGCACCACTCAGCTTGGTGTCATCTGCAAACTTGCTAAGGGTGCATTTGATCCTACTGTCTATGCCATTGAGGAAGATATCACATGGTCCTGGTCTCAATACAGACCCCTGAGGGACACCACTTGTCACTGATCTCCATCTGGATATTGAGCCATTGACCACTATCCTCTGGATGTCACCATCCAACTGATTCTTCATCCACCAAAAAGTCCACCCATCAAATCCATCTCTCTCCAATTTAGGATGTTGTGGGAGGACTGCGTCAAAGGCCTTACAGAAGGCCAGACAGATGACATCCATAGCTCTTCCCTTGCGCACTGATGTAGTTACTCCATCATAGAAGTCCACAAGGATGGTCAGACAGGACTTGCCCTTGGTGAAGCCATGCTGGCTGTCTCAAATCACATCTTTGTCCTCCATGTGCCCTAGCACAGCTTCTAGGAGGACCTGTTCTAGGATATTCCCAGGCACAGAGGTGAGGGTGAAAAGTCGGTAGTTCCCAGAATGCTTTCTACCCTCTTAAAAAATGGGTGCAATGTTTCCCTTTTTCCAGTCATCAGGGCCTGAAACCTGACTGCCATGACTTTTCAAATATCTTAGAGTGTGGCTTGGCAGCTACATCAGCCAATTCCATCAGGACTCCAGGATGCATCTCATCAGATCCCACAGATTTATGTATGTTCAGGTTCCTCAGGTGGTCATGAACCTGATCATCTCTTACAGTGGGAGGGACTTTGCTCCCCCAATCCCCGTCTTGCAGTCCATCCACTCAAGAGGTGTTGAGCAAATAAGAACAGGGCACAAATTATTTCAGAAGAACATAAAAACTGTCAGGTTGGTCTTACAAGCAATGGCTTACAGTGAACAGGAAACTCTAGGTTTCATTTACTCAAAGAAGGATTTTGTACCTCGCATGCATTAACATAATCACCAAGTTCCATGTAGAGCAATCCACGATTAATTAACACTTTAAAAGCAATTTCCTTGCTCAGTTCAAGAAGAAGAAGAATTCCATAATCTTTCAAAGCCTACAAAAATATAAAATTTATTTTAAACTATAATTTATTCAGAGGGATACAATGGTACAACAACATTTAAGAGACACACTTTCAAATTCCTACAAATCATGTGCATATGCACAGACTTCAGTCTGACTATTCTAATATTTCAACGCTTCCAAACTGAACTTAACTGAATTTGGAGCCTTCTATAATTACATAGCTACCCATTCCTAGAATACAGAAGCAAATATAATGAAAATACATTAAATAAAAGTAATTAAATCTTATTTTGTCCTTAGACAAATTCCAGCATTAGAAATAAATTATAACTGCTTCTACTGTTAAATTTTATGTCCAAATTCTTATAAAAAACCCAAATTATTCTAGACGTCCTTAGTCATGATTTAGTGTCAAAGTAAGGTACTTTTAAAATTAAGTATATTCAACTATAATTTATTGTTATTGACAAATCTAATTATTAGTTTTATTAACTAAATTTAGGTGTAAATTTTGTAAAACAGTAAATAGTGACATGACTTGATAGATTGAAGCAGCCTTGATTCTCAAAATGTCACAAAACTGAACAGTATTACAACAATGCTTGATCTGAAGAAGTTCTAGCCCAACTCTTTTTTCACCTGAAGAAGAAATTTCTAGAGTATACTTAAGAATAACCAGACAGTTTAGAGCTAACAAGACAAAAATATCCTTGATTGCATTATTTCATATACTAGCTACTTAAGAGATTTTTTTCTTTACCTGCCTGCATCATTCATGACCAATCAACCTCTAAGGACAAACAGCTTTGCCCAAGATCAATTTGACTTGAGACATCCAAGCTCAAAAGCTTAGGAACTAGCCCTGTCTCAGAAAACAGGCCTCATTAAAAAGACAGTTAAACATGATGGTGTTCCCAGTCTGAAGCTGCATGGTGCCTTTGTGTGCCCTGTTGTGTCTCTACTTTATAACAAAGGTAGAAAACAGAACACTTAAGAGGCAGGTCACAGGCAAGTTGACAGAAGTATAAACAGATGCAGAAAAACAGGGCTGTAAATGAGGGTCGAATGTAGTTAATATGATAGTAGAGACCAAAAAGCCATATCTTTTTAACAATTTCCTGAAGAGCACAATCATTCAGGAAGACATTGTAAGAAGTCAGAAATTTTGACAAATTGTTGATAATAAGTTACTAGCTAATATGAATAACTGAGTCCTCATGTGATGTTGAAAAGAATTAATACCATACCTTTCTGAAGTTCTTTATTTGATGATAACAGACAGCTCTGTTATAATATGCCAAAATGCAGGTTTTGTTGAGGTCGATAGTTTTTGAAAGATCTTCAATTGCAGCTCTAAATGTCTGCAAATGAAAAAACACTGTATAAATTGTAATTCAGAGTTCATGGCACAACATATTCTTCCTCAAATAATAGCCTATTGTAAAATTTTACATCTTGTTTCTTAATCAGTACTTGAAGGTATCCAACCATTGCACTATGTCCTCTATGGACTACTTACTGCAAAACGTATTGCAGTGGGAGCACTTCCTCAGAAGCTCTATTTGTGCAAGGGCTTGGCAAACCAACATTCTTAGTGTTTTCTTACAGCACATCCATATACTGCAAAGCATAATCAATCCTTAATTTTACTAGCTTACATTTTATATCTTAACCTAACACACAAGGTATCTTTTGTGAAGTTTTGGTACCGATATCACTAGGTAAGCATCTATGCTTTGAAACTTAAGAGAGGAATAACCAGATAGATGCTAAGTAGCTTCTCCAACTCATCGATCACCTTCAGTTACACAGAACAGCTAGAGAGTAGCTTCAATGGGGAATAGAAAGTATAATAAAGTGGAATTCCTGGTTTCCATCAGCAACACTTCTACCATTATTTCACCATTATAAAGTGTTGAGTAAGATTTAAGTTTTTTATTAAGTTTTAAGGGAGAAAGAAAAAGTACAATATATACAGTCCCACCTTATTTTGATACTTTAAAGTTCCTCTGTAAAAATAAGCTTGCACACTGTCAGGAAGAATTTTGATTGCCTCATTGCAATTCAGAATTGCCTTAGAGTATCTACCTTTGCTTCCATAGTAAGCAGCACGACTCATATATGCCTGTAGAGATAAAGACAGAATGATGACATGGTAAAAAAAAAAGCTTTGCTTAGCATTATAAAACAAGAGGTAAACAGAAGACAGAAGTTACAAGTGTTATAGAAACATATATCTTAAAGAAGCTTGTCATTTCTGTTATTTAATGCTTATCACGTGCTTGCTGGCAGATTACAAGGCAACACACCCATAAATGCAAAATCTGTCTGTCTTTGAACCCACTCAAATATACCTCACAGAAACAAACTATTAGGAGTCTTTATATTACCTGGAAATGTGATGGACAAAGTGCAAGTGCTCGATTGAAATCTCGGATGCATTTAGCTTGTCTGAGCTGCATTCTACACAGCCCTCGCTGATAAAAAGCATCAGGGTAACTTGAATGTAGTCTGATAGCCATACTAAAAGCATCATGGGCCTAAAAAGATGACATATCATCTGGGTTAAATACGGTCTCTGTTCAGCTGAAACCATAGGCTGATTCTTTTGTACAGCTAGGTATGACCTATTTTTGCAGTTGGAACTCACCATGTACTTGCATTGGTTTTTATCACTTTTACTCATTTACAACTACTTAAATTTTTGTAGTGTTTAACACCCTACCCTAGCGCAATCATAACCTGAAGGAAGCACAATATAGCTCATTTAATAATCTCATTTCCTCAGTGAGACTGCAAAAGTTTAACCAGGCACATGGGTTTTGGTCTGTAAGAGCTGAATAGTGAAGTTATTGGGGTTTTGGGTTTTTAACGGCAATGGATTAACATGGCTAGTACGCAACTCCTTTAAAATCTCCATCCAAATAGTTTTCCCCTCTACATTGCACATTAGTCACAGAATTTTGCAGGATCTACAGCTGTAATGCAAGATGTACATTGACACAGTGTCACCTTTTGCAATTGTCATGTATTACCACAGCAGATACTTCAGACAATTTTGATAGCCCTCTTTCAAAAGAATATCACTTATGACATACAGG
Source organism: Psophia crepitans (assembly GCA_013399095.1). NCBI lineage: Eukaryota > Metazoa > Chordata > Aves > Gruiformes > Psophiidae > Psophia > Psophia crepitans. The sequence goes on along the minus strand of VWZZ01002125.1, from coordinate 66,650 downwards.
GTTGGGAGCAGACAAGGCAAGAAGTTATTCTCTTCCCTGTGAAATTGTGATATTTCAAATGTTTCTAGTGTGTCTTGAGCCTTTTGAGCAAATCAAGAACTGAAATGTATTTACTAAAATATCAACACAGAAAATATTTGCATGAACTCACACTAGGCCTGCCACAAAGCTCACTGATTTCAATAGTTTTCAAGGTCTAGAACAGTTAAAAGTATTGATTTTGTTGAAAGAAGGGAAATATATTTTTCTTCGGTAATGCAGTTTATTTCTTAAGTAAGTATCATACATAGGTGCCAAAGAGAACCACTTAGGGGTTTTATAAGCTACGATAATACAGAAAACAGTTAACAAATTACAGCCAACTCCATAATACAATAGTCTACGAATTTCTTTGTCCAAATTTACTACCAATTCAGTAAGGCACCGTTACTCCTATATGACTTTTGTTTGTCTACAAGATCTGTGAAGATACTGATAAACAGATAAGAAATTCATGCAGTTTTTATTCTGTCAGAATGGCAGTTAATGACTGTTTAGAGCTTGCGTGCCAAGGTTTTGGTAGTGGGAGGGCCACAGGGGTGGCAGCTTCTGCAAGAAGCTGCTGAAAGCTTCCCCCATGTCCGATAGAGCCAATGCCAACCAGCCCCAAGATGGACCCACGACTGGCCAAAGTTGAGCTAACCAACAACAGTGGTAGTGCCTCTGTGATAACATATTTAAGAAGGAAAGCGGAAAAAAAAACCACAATCAGGGGAGCTTTTGCAGCCAGAGAGGAGTGAGAAGATGTAAGAAACTTTGCAGACACCAAGGTCAGTGAAAAAGGAGGGAGAGGAGGTGCTTCAGGCGCCAGAGCAGAGATTCCCCTGCAGCCTGTGGTGAAGACCATGGTGAGGCAGGCTGTCCCCCTGCAGCCCACAGAGGAGGGGTGATGGGGTGTAGAGATTCTATGTGCAGCCCCTGGAGGACCTCATGCTGGAGCAGGTGGAGACACCTGAAAGAGGCTGTGACCCTGTGGGAAGCCCGCACTGGAGCAAGCTCCTGGCAGGACCTGTGGATCCATGGAGAGAGGAGCCCACATCAGAGCAGGTTTATTGGCCAGACTTGTGACCCTGTGGGGGACCCACACTGGAGCAGTCTGCTCCTGAAGGTCTGCACCCCTTCAGAGAGACTGACGTTGGAGCAGTTTGTGAAGGACTGTAGCACATGGGAAGGACTCATGTTGGAGAAGTTTGTGGAGGACTGTCTCCCGTGACAGGTACCCCACGCTGGAGCAGGGGAAAAGTCGTCCTCCTGAGGAAGAAGGAGCAGCCAAAACAATGTGTGATCAACTGACCCCCGTCCCCCTGTGCCACTGAAGGAGGACAGGGGAGTAGGGAGAGATCGGGCATGAAGTTAAGAAAAGAGAGGTGGGGGAAATATTGTAAGATTTGGTTTAATTTAACACTGCCCTACTCTGTGTTTTACTTGGTAATAAATCAGATTAATTTCTCTCTACAACTGGTCTGTTTTGCCCTGGACAGTAATTGATGGATAATCTTTCCCTGTCCTCATCTCAACCCACAAACCGTAAATTGCACCTCTTCTGCCCTGTCTAGTTAAGGAGGGGGAGTGATGGAGTGGCTTTGGTGGGCACCTGTACTTCAGCCAAGGTCAACCCACTACAATGACAAACATTTAAAAAAATCATAACATTATCACCAGAAAAATTACTCACTAACTTGCAAGACAGTCTAATGTACATCATGAGTTAAAAAAATGCTAAAGGCAGTAGAAACTGTTTGAAATACTGAAATCATACACTCAGTTATTATAGTTGTTTACAAGCAGTGGAATCAACGGCTAATATATTCTATATAATTAATACCAACCCGTAATAAACTTTTCTGCTCCATGTAACACAGGCCTGTGAGATAATACATTTCTGCAGCCTCAAATGTATGAGGCAGGATTTTTGCTGAGGTCATCAGGAGCTTCATAGCTTTTTTAAAACTTCTCACAGCATCCTGAAATATAGCAAATATTAACAGTGTAAAGCACTTAACAAATCTTGCAGATTTTCAGTTAAAAATTTTAAATTATTTTGAAATGTTTTTTTTTCTTAGTCTTTGGAACATTATGATAAAAATTACTAGTCTCATATTCCTTGATGTTGCTGGAGTTACACACACTCTTGATCTCTGAATGCTTCACACTAATAACTGATTAGAAAAACTGAGAAATATTCTCGAGTTTTATTTATATGTGAAAAAGCAGCCAATGTACATGATCTAAAACTAACATACAGTTAGTTTACACTGTTATTTAGGTACATAGTTCATTATAATTATTTATGCCCATGACGGAGGTGTTGGAACTAGATGACCCTTGGGGTCCCTTCCAACCCTAACCATTCTATGATTAATTTTATTTATATTTGTTTTCTCATGAAGAAAAGGTATACCTTTTGATGGAGTCTGATGATAACAAAGTACTTGCTATAGGTTTTCTTTATCTAAATAATGAAAAACTATAGGCAACTTACATTAAATTTAATAACCATTAAGAAATATATTGAAAGGATCAATCCTGTATAGGCATTGAAGGAACTTAAGTGAATAGCCTCTCAGAATCTTACCATGTCTCTCAGATCTGGGCCATAATTTATGCATATTTATAATACTTTGGTTTGAAGAAGACTGTAATGAAAACAGCCAAAAAATTAAGAACGGTTCAAGATAAGTTATTCCTCAGCCTTTGAGGATTATGAAGGGTCCACAGTTGAAAGTTTCAGTATCAAGAAGACTAAAAGAACTATAGCATTTTTTCTTAAGTAAGTCTTTTACGATGAAGAATTATTTATTTAGAAAAATCTGTTTGAAATACAAGTGCCCAGAGGGTTGTCTATAAGTACTACACCTGCCTCCCTAAGTTGTCAAGGTAGCAAAAGTTTTAAATTAAACAGGTCTGCATTTACTGCTATTTTAAAATAATTTTTCTCTATTTCTACAGTTCAAAAGTACTTTTCTTTTAAGACAAAAGAGAACTGTAGATACCTGAACTTACTCACATGTAATTCTAAAGGTACAGCTAATTCTATAGCTATAGAATATAGCTATATATTTTAATTTTTTTTCCAAATGTCTGTGCTATATCCTGAACTCTGACCATGTTCCCAGTGTTTTGTGTCATTCCTCTCCAAGAGAGGAGGCAAGGCAAGTTCTCACCTCTGGGTGAAGCACTCTGAGAAATCGGGGAATAACTAATACACATTTTCTTAGCCATGACAGCTGAAATGGGATGAATTAGATCACAGTCTTTAACTTAGCATTCTTTCAAAGGCAGCAGAACTTGTAACATCCCATTATGGTTTGAGACAAATAGAACACCCAAGCCTAACAAAAAAACATGAATGGATCAAGAGGCCTTATAATTTTTTGCAAAGTGCACACCTTTTCATTTAAAAAGAACCTGCAAACATGAGGCTAAGAGGAAACAGAGACCGTGCACTTCAAACACAGAATGTATTAGACAGTAGATTCAAAGTTTTATGAATCTCCCTGTTGCTTGCTGCTATTGTGTTTAGGGAAACAGGACTCTCCGCATTTTGTATAAACAAATAGGACTGTACAAAAAGAAACAGCTAATCCACAGTGCCAATTTCAACAATTCTGCAAACTTCAAAGAGTGGCTAACTGCAGGTCTCAGAGGAGTGACAATACTGGTTAAATCCTATGATACATGAATATTCACGAAGTTGAAAATATACCTGTAACTATATGTTATATATTCAGTTCACATACATGAATTTATTTTTGTACTGAATTTTATTAGACAAAAAATACTAGACACACTTCTGTTATTTTATTAGAAAAGAAACAAAATTATGACATATAATGCCCCTCAATCTACATAATTGTATCTTTCAATTTATCACCGTAAATGTTTTAAAACTAAAATTGCCTAATCTATGCTGAATCATTAGTTGTGCTGTTGTTGAAAATTCTTACTCAGATCTTCCTATAATTTAAGCAGTGAGGTAACTCTGAAGGGTTATTTATATAGTAACGTATTTCATAAAATAGTCAAAGAATACAGAAAGAAAAACATTGTCTTGCTTGGCATATATATAATGTAGACATTTCTAACCTTAGTTTTCTTGGCTTTCATTTGTATTTTTCCTAAAATAACAAACATTGCAGGTTCAGGGTGACTTGCAGTAGCTTCACGTAAGCACTCTATGGCCTTACTGTGATTTTGACAAAATGACTGAATGAGCGCTTGCTGAACAGGCTGAGACATAAAGGATTCTGGAAGGAAACAATCATGGAAAACAATAATGGCTTTTACTTCAACCTATATGCTTCACAGTATAAAATACCTTTAAATTATATGGAAACTTTAAAATGCTATTAAAATATTTGGAGTATCAAAGCTTCTTTTAACATCCTTAAAAATACAAATGTAAACTAAATTTCTACTAAAGTCTGAGGTTGGACACTATTTATCAGTAAATGGAGTTTGACTACTAAACATCTGCAAATATTAACTATCTTCTCCCCACATCTAAGAAGGCTTTGCTTTGCAGAAGTATCGCCATATGCCTGCTTTTTTTTTAGAGTCTTGTGCCTTGTGTATCCATCCACTCTTGGTCACTAACAGAGACAGGAAATTCATCTCTATGCTATGGCTACTCATATGGCTTCACCAAAAGATTTAGGATGCTCTGGGGTTGGAACCAGGTGATCTTTAACGTCCCTTCCAACCCAAGCCATTCTATGATTCTATGACGCACTGAACACTGCCATTTTATGCCCAACACATAACAAGAAATTACTATACTGCAAGATTTTTACTGTTCAAACACATTGGGAAGGTTCAGTTCTAAAATGATATTTGTTAGGGGAAACTGTACAGAAGTACAGAACAGAATCCTTACTCAATATTCCTTTAAACCAGAAATTACCAGTATTGAAAGGTAGAAATAAAAAACAACTCAAAAGATAAAGGAAATTCTGAAATCACAACTGATACTGCAGGCTCCATTACCACCTTTAAAGGCTTACAGAATACTCTAGATTCCTATATTTTAGCTGAAGTCATGACAACTAACCATGCTTGAACTTAATTTTTTTGAACAATTACTTGGTTACAGACTGCTGCCATGGTTCACAACTATCCAGGAAAATTGATGGAAATTGACATTACCTTCATCCATTTCTGCAAGTTGGTGAATACATAAACTTGCCAGCTCATATTTCTCCAACTCCATTAAATACTGTCCCCTGTGATGAAATATTTGCTGGACGTAATTAGTAAAACTATTTCCAGGCATTTCTTTCAAAGTGCAAATACACTACTGAAATACGTTTTCATTAGTACAAAAAGCGAAAAAGGAAAAATAATGCCTTCCAATAAAAAACATCCAAAATTTTTCCATTTTTTTTAAACAGAAAATCTGTTGAATTTTTAATTTATTTTTTTTTACATCACAGTACCAAGAAATTTTATGCTTACTTCTCTTCAGATTGTAGGAGTTACAAAAATACATTTTCTTTGAATTTCACAGGTAGCAATCCTTACAATCTCAAGAACTGCAACAATAATCTTAATCATACTGTTTCTACAATCCATCACAGACTGATAGCTGATAAATACAGTCTGTTTCTAAGGACAATTTTTTGCCTCTTCACATATTGGCATCAGTATAAGAGGACATGCTAGCCAAATCACACAGAGACAAGCTGAGTAAACCCACCATTAAAACTGGGAAAATACAGTATTATTGACTGGAACATAGTAACTAATTCTCCTAATACACCTGAGGAATATTATCCTAGCATGTCCTCCTTAGATCTTACAGATTTTCAGAGGAGGAAATAGCTTTATCTAGTAATTTATTTTTTAGTCTTGATAAGGGTCAGCATTTCTCACTGAGCTGAAGATGAGGAAGAATAGTTAAAATCTAAATTGGCCTGGACTCAATCCTTCACATTCTTTGCATTATGTGGATTTTGCAGATAAATCCACTTGGGGAAAACATTTTAAATTATTACATTTTTAAAAGTTCAGACTTGCTTTTTTGTCATGGCACCTATTTACTTCTTTTTCCCCAGAAATTATATGTACTTCAAAGAGCAGAATCCTGTATATGAAAACAAGGTTCCTCTCTCCAAGGTAACCATTGCAATAGTTGGGTGACACTATGTAGATAAAGTTCTTCAGATTTGAAAATGCTATGAAAATACTATATTTTTTAAAATCCATTGAAAGCAGGTTTCAAAGAGTACAAGGGTATCTACCAATAGCATTCCAGATGGATATTTGTTTTTAAAGGGAGATATCTATGAAGTTCTCAACTAATCGCTTTCCTACCTTAACATGCAAAGATGTGATTTATTTGGATAAAGATGAATGGCTCTGCTTATATCCTTCACAGCATTTGGTAAGTTATGAATCTACAATTTATAAAGAAAAAACCAGCAATTTAATTGCTAATACGAACACAAATTGGAGATACAATTACTATTTCAGTAAACGTGATTCTGCAGGATGTAATTCCTACACAGTAACAAGTCACAGGGAACATACACCTTCTGTAAAGGAGGTCAATGTTTTAAAGAATGGTCTGAAACATTTACCCTCCATACTCTCCCACAGAGCAGATCCAAACTCCAGACAGTTTCTTTACTTTTCCAAAATCTAAAGAGTCTGGACTATTGGGAAGGAAATTAGGTCATGAGATTCACATGCACATATGTCCTGATGAATCTTCATTGCTGTAATGAATTTGCATTTATTTTTCAAGTGTCTGTGCATGTGGTCCTACTCTACTGTGCTTCAGATGCTGAGGAGAAATATCATTACAATGAAGATCCCAAGAACTCATTCATCCAACTGCTAACTGGAACTCCTATTGAACAGCATTGATGGAATGCATGTACTTCATTTTACTGCTTGACGCTAAAAAAAAAACCAACTCCTACCCCCAAAAGACAAGAAACAAACTATAAAAGCATCCTGAGCATTAGTGGATGACCTCCAATACAAACTGTCAGGCACGAGTTCTTAAAGACAGTATATAAAAAAATAATATCATCAATTCACTTAGATGGACTCTGAGTTAAAAGCCATTTCCTTTAGTTGTGGAAGAAAATGAACAGTATAAGCAATTTCTCAAAACATTTTGAAAACAAGCTAAGCACTGTGAGACACAATAGTGTCTATTTCTACTAGAAATTAGGTCACATTGAACACTGCATTCCTTGTACTCCTGAGAGGGTCTTAAAAAAAATCCTAATAGAAACTATTCTCAAGTCCCATGCAAATGTAGAAAACATTGTTTCACAGTAAATTAAAATATTGAAAATGTTTTCACTTCCATTTTAAAGCTCAGATTAGATGAACACTGATGTAGAAAAGAAAATGACAGTTGAAATACTTTGTGTCATCGCATTTCATGCCAACACTATTTTACAATTGCAATATAATTCTATTACTTGAAACATACAGCCATAAGCAGGTTCTAACATCTGTGTGACACCAAGACATAAGTATTAAAATACTCACAACCATAAATATAAATAAAGCTATATTAAGTAGCAAACAAAAGAAAAAAATGTATTACCTTATGATATGCTTGTGCTCTGCATACATAGGCTCGAACATTGAGAGGATCGATTTCAATGGCACTAGTAAACTGTTGAATAGCTTCATAGTATTGATTGAGGTGCAACAGCAGTATCAAACCAATATTTAGGTAAGCAAAGATGACGGACCTAAAACCAGAAAAATTATTTCCTTTTGTTATTGCATGAAAAACAGCATTGTATTAACCACAACTTACACAGTCTTCATCTACTTTGACATTTACCACACATCTATTTTGTGATGCCTGCTGTGCCTGAGCAGAGGCAATAGCTCATTAAAAAACATCAGTAGCTTGTGCTGTTTGACTGCACACTAGAGGCTCTCTGATCACCAAAAATATGATCACTCCAAATGTGAACTGCGAGTAAATCACAAGTCTGTTGCAGAAGCTGGACTAGAAATAGAGCTAGCTAGTAATATTGCATATACTGAATACTCCAAGAAATACTTATTTCTTCAACACTAAAAACACATTGTAGTTTTAAAAGACTGACACGTTTTACATCTAGCCTGGTCTCTTAATTTCTGTCATTTCACTTGGCTAGCTGCTAAGGAGACCTGGATTTCCAAGATCTGCAACATCTTGTGCAGCCCACTCTTACAGACGGCTTCTAGACAAAGTTCAAGACTTCCTATAGCAGAGTCAAGACAAAGGAAGAGCTGAGGAGTCTTTAGGCCTGCCACAGAATGGAATGGAATCCTTTGCTCAAGGCAGGACTCTTGAGGTTGCCCAAGGCTGAACAAGAACTCTAAAAGTATTGAGTAACATAAGTAATGCATTAACTGGTATGGGAGGCTTTTTGCATATTGTAAGACTGTTTGCATGGCAGGGCTGCTGCAGATATAACCGGTTTCTGAAGTATTTTTAAGTGGTAGGAAGAAACGCAACTCAGAGGAACCACATCAGCTTCAGTCACCAACTATCAAGAAGCATAAATAGCTTTATTTTATTCTACTTTCTTTCAGGGATACCATCTACTGGCTTTTGCTAAGGAAAACATGGTAACATTTTCTTTTGGAAAAAAAAAAGTATAGTTCAACTTTTTACCTGCATTTTGGACAGATTCCCTCCTAAAAAACTAATAAAATTATTGTGGCATGAGTAGTCAACCGCAATTAGGACTTCAGTTTCATCTTCTTTCTGCCTACCCTGAATAATTTATTTGCCAACTTGCCACTTTATGGCAAAATAAAATTTTATTTTTAAATACATTATTAATTACTTTTATTACACTCAGCCTGTAGCAAAGTAGGCAAAAGATACTAAAAGAAGATAACATCATGGTTTTGTGTGGTTTAATTCCAGTCTATTTGCTGAATAACAGTTCTGATTCTACTTTATTAGTTATTGTATGCTCCCAGGTAATCAGAACATAAACAAAATGTATTAAAATTCTCAAGTCAAGTCACCTGTCCAAAGCTAGAACACTTTCAAAGTCACAGATTGCAAGTGACCATTGACACTGTTCTGAGTAAACGATCCCACGATGAAGAAAAGAACAGAAATTTTCCTGAGTGTCATTGATGAGTACTGTGGGAGAGGGAGAATACAAATCAACTGTTCAGATACTGACATATATTTCACTTATTCCATGCAACTTATTTCCACATTAATTTTTAGTCTAGTTTCTTAGAGTTTTATAAAATACCATAGATAAACTATAACATCTGAGATCATAACAGAAACCAGTCATGTGGCACAAAATACCTTCAAGACATATTTATAATTTTCAGTTACACCCACTCAAATTGTTAAAAATGAAGCAGAAAAGCTTAGGAAGCAGAGGAAAAAAATAACTGAAGAACAGAAGCAGCAAGAGTCAGTTTAATAGCAAGCTTAATAGAAATGAAAAGGAGTTATTACCAAACACTGAATGACAACCATAAATTTCAATATTTGCAACACGAAATATCCGTGTTAAAAGAAACAAACAGTACCAGAAACACTGAAGTCCTGCACAGCCCTTTTTGGATCAATCTGTCGTAGTATGCAACCTCTATAGTAGAATGCTAACCAACAAGAAGGATCTAGGTGGACCGCTGCTGCTAAGTCTTGTATTGCATTTCTATATTGCTGCTGCTTTGCATATGCTCTTCCTCGATACAATCTAAAAAGGGAGAAAGGTTCTCTTTAAATATATTTTCCCTTAGAAAATTATACCTACTGCACCTGCATAAATGAAGTTCAATATCATAAAACCCTGTATTAATTTTGGGCAACACAGAGTTTAACAGAACTCTCTCCAAGTTGCATAGCCCATTGGTGGAACAGTTTCTGTATGGGAAATACCAGATTTTGTTAAATCTGATTTAAAAGAAAAAAAAAAAAAAAAACTGCCCTCATTAATTGAAAGCTTTCTGAAAACATCCGTCCAATTCTTCAATATTTCTTTCAAACAGACAAGTTTACAAAATCAGATCCTACTATTTTACACTACTCCCTCAAATTCAGGAAGCTAGCAATACATTTAAATAAGATAAATCATGAGCACAAGTGAAAAAGTGTGAATAGACAGCAATGGCTGTAAAATTATTTTATCAGTGCAAAAAGTATAAAACGTATGGTTTTGTATTACTTAAGATAGCTTTCACTTGTTAAGCAGGTCTTACGCCACATCCCATTTCTATGCAGAGTTGTCATGCAAAATACATATGATTACTTCTTAAATCTTACAGAGTAAAGCCAGTTAGTTCCTCAAGGATTTAAATCACATGCTTAACTCTACACAAACACAAGGCACTCATACTAATCATACTCAGAGCCCACACATCAACGTGTGAGCCTCAATGAACTAGTGAATTTCAGGGAGACAACTGCAGCTTTATGTTGCTTCAAGATTTTATTTCAAATTTAGAGTTTTAAGGAGCATTTGCAAATTACTTTAGTAGCACAGGAACCTAATGTCATAATAAAGTTCTGTGTGATTCTATGTTTCCCTGTGATGAAGGAAATGGACTGACAGTAGAAAATACACGTAGGGGAATCCTTTCCCAGTCTTTTCTATTCAGTTTGGATAGGAATCCATTCCAGAATAAGACACCTGAATCTAGGTGTCTATTTGTAGATGTCTACAAAGTATGTTAGGTATCTCACTTTCCATCACAGTTGATGAAGATCTAGTCAATATAGTCCAAGGAGATAAGTGGAACAGTTCATCCAAAAATACACATCTACTTGCTGTTTAGCTGAACAGCTCGCCAGGCTTATAAAAGAGACTATATTCAGTGTACCTAGAGTCTACTGTGTTCATTAGATTGTTCTTGGTGATAAGGGCTGCTCAGACTCTTAGAACCCATGGATATAGCAAGCTGACATCTAAATTCAGGTATCATACTCTGGTATTGAATATCTGGTTTTATTTTTATTTTACCTCTGTTTTCATTAATCCAGAATAGAATATTAAAAGAATGTAACTCTTCACAGGAATTATTTTAAAAACCAGTCACATTTTCCAGTAGGGAAATCAAATTTTTTTTAGTATTTGTAACTCGAACCTCAAAATCATCATTATAATTCAAAAAATAAAGATGCTTCTCTCGATGTGGTACTTAGGGACGTGATTTAGTGGGTAATAGGTGGTGGGGGGACGGTTGGACTAGATGATCCTTGAGGTCACTTCCAACCTTAATGATTCTGTTCTATTGTTCTATTCTATTCATTCATAATTCAAAATTTTGCAGAAAACATTAATTCAGCATAATGCTAAAACTAGAAGTGTCAAAGTAACCAATGGAAATTAGGCATAGAACTATGTAATCCTTAAGGACATTCTTCACTGAGCATATATTTAAATCCAGATCTTTAGAGCAAAGCACACATGCACCTGCTTAAGATAAACTGACTCTGTATTTGCATTACTCCAGTGGGATCTGAGCACATGGTTCTGTGCTTACCTAAATTAGTCTAGGGACTAATCCAAAGTCATTAAAGCAACACAAGATCCCCCAATTAATATCATGGCCTAGAAGTCATCTTCTATTTCTGTTAGACACCTCTTTGGAAATGCAATTTCTTTACTATTGTTTAATGCATATTCAGTCTTTTACATCTTAATATTATTTTAATAATCCACATAGAATTCAAATACTTTGTCGAACTATATATTCTACCTTGCCTGAGCATTGCTGGGGTCTTCCTTGATAACAGCTGTAAAATCCTGAATAGCTGTAGTCAAAACTGAATGGTCAAAGAAATGTATTCCATGTTTCATAAGTGCATCTGTTCTTTTTGGGTTACACTGAAAACACTAATGAAAAAAGTATGTTATTCCTCATTCTTATTATTTCTAATGATTAAAAGTCTTAACCAAGCATAAAAATAATATATTATTTTATCCTCAGATATTCTTTTTTTATTCCTTTGTCCTTTAATGTTTATTGTCATTTCCATTAACTGTAAAGTGAAATAAAAAAGTAGTGATCCAAGCTTATTAGTGGCTAATAATTTGTAGACATTCAAATTAATTTATTGAATTAGCTGGCAGGAGTAACAAAAATTACTTATTTATTTCCATAACACTGATTATTTTTTTAATCATCATTTATTTGAAAGGATGTTTGTTCTACATGCTATTTGTACTTGTTAAGTAACTTGTTCTTAACTTGTTCTACAAGTTACTTAACAGATATATACAAATATAATAAAAGTTACACAAGACTTACTACAGGATTGTAACAATATAAAAAAAGTAAACTTACTTTGGTGTAATCATCCATGGCCAATAAAAACTGACTTTCCTCAGAATACAACTCAGCTCTCCTAAAATAAATGTCATCATCTGTAGGGCTGCATTGTATTGCAGAACTATAATTGATGACTGCCAATGCATTATCACCCTGTTTCCTGTAAATTTCAGCCCTTGACAGGTATGTATCTGAAACAACCACCCAAAAACATAAAAGGCACTATTTAGCATCAAAATAATAAGTCATCTCCTCCTTATAGGGTAATTAACACAAGCAGTAGAAATAGAACAGTAGATCATTCAAAAGGTCAGGAAGTCCTCAGAACTCAAAAGTGTAGAGATACAGCTGTGTGCTCAGTCATGGAGCCCATGCAGCTATAAACTGACAGCTATTGGGAGATTTACAGTTACTAAAAATCTTTGCGCTCTGTAGAGCACTGTAGAAATGGTCTATCAAGTCATTTAGCGTAGACCTGTTGATCACAAACAAATATGAAGAGATTTAGTTTAAATGGGCCAACACAATATCTACCCCACTGTACTGGTTCTGGTCAGGAGAGAGTTAACTGTCTTCATAACCCCAAGTATTGCTGAACAATGCTTGCACAGTACCGAGGGTTTGTATTTTTCTTTTCTCCACTCTGCCCTCTGCAAGAAGTTGAGAGGGGACACAGCTGGGATTGCTGACTTCAGTAGGCCAAAGGCATATTCCATACCATGTAACATCATGGTCAGCAAAAAAAAAAACCAACTAGGAGTAGAGGAAGAAGTGGGGGGAGGTCTTCCAAGTGCATGTCCAATTAAAATTTCATTTGTTGCAACCTGTGACCATGGCCTCCTGTTTTGCTGTGCATCTCTCAGAAGAGTCTGACTGTGTCTTCTGTTACCACCCGTTATGCAGCTGAGAAGAGACTTCCCTCTTAGCCATACCTTCTCCTGGCTAAGTAACATACCTCCTTCAGCCTTTCCTTATACAGCTTAGGCTCCAGACCTCTGACTATCTTAATAGCTTTCCAACAGACACTCTCCAGCTTGTGTGTCCCGGACCACGGGTTCCAAAACTGGACACAGTTTTGGAGGTGCACCATCACAACCTGAGAGAGGGGAATCGCTTCCCCTGACCTGCAGGACCTAGTCTGTCAACCAGAGGTGGTATCTTTCCCTTTTAACCTCCTCCTTCCCAGTTTAAAGGGTACAGCAGAACACTGACAAGCACAAGAGCACACTGTCTCCACTACAGGATTGCTATCAGCCTCCCCTGTTAAATAAATGGATGCAATTTCCATCAGCCTTTTTTTTTTTTTTTTTTTTTTTTTTTTTTTAAGAACACACTAAAATTAAGTACTTATTCTTGTCTTAAAAACCTAACTTCTGTCCCAAGCCTTTGAAGATTCATATCTGCTTTATAATATTTTTATAATAAGGTTAAATATATACAGAAACATTTGCAGAACTAGGGCCAATGGCAACTAGAGCAAAAACACTATGAAAAATTAACTGTTAAGCTATACTTCAATGATACTTACCTGCTTTATTTTTGTTCCATTTAGTTATAAAATTCAGGTCATCCAAAGCATCAGAAATTCTGTCTTGAAAGAGGTAAATCAAATGTCTATGCCAGTAAGCATCAAGCAGTAGTGGTTCTAAGCTTATAGCCTATAAACAAAATAAGTAAATGACTTACTCATATTGCAGAAGGAACTTCTCAAGTGTGCTAACAACAGTACTTAGGAAATGAGAAAAATTTTGCACCGAAATGATTATTGTTTTTTTAAGAAAATCCTAGATTGACTGACTTTTACTTAACCTAAAAATCTGGGAAAAAAATTGATTAATGTTACTAGTTTATTTAAAAGCATCATGTACTCACACATATGCAGAATCAGAGTCCAAGCTACCAGAATATTCAGTACAAAATGTTAAGCAGCTAGGATATTACTCTGTTTGCTGATTCCTTTAAAATAGTTATCTGCACTGTTTCTAGAAGGCAGAATTCTTCTATTTGAAAGTAAAAAATAACTAACCTGTCACTGTGAAAAAGGAACTGACTTTACAAACCATGCTGTTATGATTCATATAGAAAGTACTTGACATTCCCTAACAAAAATCCCTTGACAGATATTATCAAAGATATTTCATATATGTTCATTATGCATATAACACACTTAACAGCCATATGGAAATAAATAGAGAGACTGATACAAATCTGATACAGTTCTGCTACAACAGTATTTCTCAAATTTTGGTCTATGAACTACTTCTAAGATCCATAAACTACATCAGAATTGTGTTCATGTATCTTACAGAGAAAAGTCAATAATGTTTTCATTAAGCTACGCAATAGCAATGGCAAGCAATTTTGACAGTTGATACCAGCCCATTGATCAATGGGCCACAATTCCAGGGCATGGAATTTTTAGCCTTTCAGACCCTTGACAGTCTGCTTCTAAAGTTTGAGGTGAATTAAAAAAACCCACAAGATAATAATTGAGTTTCTATGAGTATAGTCAACTTTCTGGTCAGATAATTGATGAAGTTTGGAAGGTAATATGTGCAGACTGCCTGTGCGTAAAATAGGTGCTTATGTCACATTAAAAAAAAAAAAATCCCTAAGAGAAGCATTAACAGAAACGGTGTTAGAAAAGGAAATTTCACCCTAAGACAATATGCATTTTGGGAAAGGCAAACTCTAGAAATACAATAAAATCTTCAGGGTGGATCTCACTGTAGGACACACTAATAGCATCCTTAAAATTTATCGTGGCTTGAGACTGTTAGCTGTAAGGAATGCAGAAACTAAGATGAAGCCAAGCTGGTTTGTACTTCATTGTTTTGTTCCTCTGCACATTTCCAAATATTCTGACTGAGCTTTGCATTTTAGCAAAAGAAATGCTATTTACATACATAAGCTGTTGTTTGGATTGTTTTCAGGGACACCGACAGATTGATGGTGTTCTACTCCCACAGAGTAATATGAACACAAGATCTTGTTCAATCTTGCATTATCAAGCACTCCAGTACCAGGATCATGAACCCCAAAGCAACTGCTGAGGGGTGCTTCTCCAAACACCAAATGCTGTGTTAAGAGCCAAGATGTTGGTTAAGGAAAGAAGGACATTTTTCTTTACATTACATACAGGATTAAGCACTTGGGGTTCCAACTTGGTTGTGACTATCTATGTGTAATATAGATGTTAAATGACAATGAAAATACCATACCAAAGTACAACACATGACTTCTCCACCCACGTTTCACAATCATACAGAACCATACCACTGTTTAAAGAATGTCTCTGAAAGCTTTTACAGCTTCCACGTTTAAATTATAGACTTTAAAAATACACTTTTCATGTCTGTTTTTTCAGTATTGTTTATATTATGTTCTGCTTGTTTCCTTCTAGTTGTGCAGGGTGTTGGGCAGAAGTAATGGCAGGTTTGTAGCACTTTTACAAGGTCCCTTTATGGGAACTTAAAAGTGTTGAAAAAATATACATAAACACTAGCATTATTGTATAAAATCTTAGTGTCAAAATGTAGTTTCATTATAAACAGAAAATACACAACTTTTCAATTTATTTGCTTACTGAGCTTTTGCAGAAATTAAAAATATATGTCAGCTTTGCCAGCAACAAAATTTGAAGTAAAAGACTTTCAGTCCATTTTGTCTATCCTATCTCAAATTCCATTTAGGAGTGTTGTATTCTGAGCAAGGATCTCCAAAGAAACTTTGTGGTGCTTGGAGAACACTAGGGTAAATAAACACAGCTTATTAGGAACCTGCATCTTCATTCTTGCAGGACTAAACTTGAATCATGCTGCCAAACAAAGGTAAAAGGTGGCAGCATTCAGCTAGTTATCAGCTCTCCTGCTTCTAATTCTTCACTTGTTGAAGAACTCAGAAGCTCAGCTAAAAGAAGAAAAAAAAAAGTGCTTGATAAAAGTAAAACTTGGCATTAAACTTACTTTTTCCAAGTCATCCATAGCTGACTTCAACTTGCCTAACTTTCTTTGTATTGCTCCACGCCTGCAGTAGTGAAAAGCTGAAGGATGCTCTTCTTTTGCTATTAGCTCAGTCAGTCTTCTTACTTCTTCTTCTAAATCTTCAATACTAACTGTTGAACCTTCAAGAAGACCAGGCTGTATTGAGTCAACTAGCTCCATTTGCAGATTTGCTTCTTGAGAGTCCACTATCTCAGTTCCTTTCAGTAATTCAGTATCCTTCTCCTCAAAAGCAGTCCCACTAGGAGGGAAAGTTTCATCAAACCAGCAGTTCCATATTCCACTGACCCACATTCGAGCAGAAGTTCCTTTTGGAATTCCACCCCTCACTTTTGCAAACTTCTCAAAATCTAACAAAAAAGGGATGCTGGGGCTCTGATATTGTTTGAGTGCTGAAGACACCTTGATATTGAATTTATCGTGAATAGGAAGCCTTCCCAGAGACACAGACCTAAGGAAAAATATATTTAAAAATAACTAAAGGTTCCCAGATATATTAACAATATCAAATAGCAATCTGCCAGTAAACAGCTGTTCAAAAACCTATTGTTAGTTCTCTTGTTAATGATGATTTTATTTTTTTTAACTCATCAGCCTTTTATCAAAAACCATTACTGAAGGCATAGGTAAGCAGAATTGTTCTGAATGACTCATGTCCCTCAAAATGTTCAGCACTTACTTGCCAGTTGCATGCTTATTTCCTCCAAAAGTTTCTAACTTAGGTTTACAAGGACAATGAAACCTATGAAAGGACAATAGTTCAGAGTGGACAATTAATCAGCCTGCCTAAATGATGATAAATCCTAGATGGATGAATTTATCAATGATAGATCCCAGTGACATGAGGAAGAAGCCATAAGAATACAAACAGAAGCAGCACCACCCAGAGGTAAAAAAAATTTACAAGGGCATTTCCAAAACGATAATCTGGGAATATTGATAGCTTCCAAGATGAGAACCTTCACAAAGGTTCAATATCAACATCTGCTTTGAGACATGAAAGTGAAAGAAAAAAATCTTTAAAAGAATCAATCTTTATCACAAACAATACAACCCTCGCTAACACAGAAGGGCAAACCAGAAGGACATATATACGTATATGTAATACTATGACCTAATATTTATACATATATTTATTTTATACATAAGGACCCTACTAGGAAGAAAAGGGAAATTAAATAAAAAATGTAGCAAGCCTATACATGAATTACATGCAAAATAGTACAAAGATTAAATCCTCTTGGTTTAGCAAAACTGATATGAAAGCCTTAGACAGCAAAGAACATACAGTATCCCTGTCTAAAACAAGATTTTGAAAAAAGGCCACCTTCTCTCTTAGTCACAGTTCACCATACCAGTATATCACCTCATTTAAATAGCTTTGATTTTCTTAAGAATAAACCTACTGCAAGGTGCCTAAACAGAAAAAAAGGAGAAGCTGAATGGAAAACTGGCCTGAAAAACCAGGTCTGAGTATCCATTTAAGTACAATGTGGACACATATGACTGTACACAAGAATAGACAACATTGGGGAGGGGTTGCAGGTCACCCTTTAAGCATAAATATTTAAGAAGTGTCACAACACAACAAGAACATGAATTTATTTTTTTTGTTTTAATACTTGAGTATTTTCTAAGGTATCCCAGATCTGAAGTATGTAAATAATGACTATTCACTAGAAAAATATTTAGAGTGATACATGAAAACAAAAGGTAAAAAGCAACTACTTGTTTGATGTAATCTACAGAGTTCATGGTAAAAAGGAGGTTAGTCCAGCCTAGCATTTTGGTTTCCTAAGGGCTTAGAATTTCCTCTTTGTCGTTCAAAAGAAAGAAGTTTGACATTTTAATCATGCATTTATACTTAGATAAAACTTCTTATGCTGTTGCATGAAGCAACACCATTTCCATTTAAAGTGCAGTATGTACTACATGGCCTAAACATACCTGAGCAGTATGGATTTTTTCTTTGCATTAAAAATTACGTATTATTCCTAAATAACAAAACTATTATTACTTAATTTCAGAGCAACATTTAATATTGAAAAAGATAAAACCTGTAATTAGATAATAGAGCATACATGCATTCTTTAAAAAGGCAATGCACATTAATTAAAGAAAACCTTTTAAGAATCTTTGGGGGTTGACTTAATTTCTTAATCACAGCTTCTAATATTCTAGGGCTTATTTTCTTTGATTTCCTTGTTTTCTTTCTTCTTGGGAAAACAGTGCATTTAATCCCAGCCTTTTGAGGTTTCTCCACAAGAACAATGTCATTCTTGCCATCCTCTTTTCCAGTGAAAGTAGGCATTTTTTCTACTCGTATGTCTGTCTGCATTGACTGAGGATCATCACAGATTTGATTCAACAGGTGCTTGGTAGGGGAGCTTTTCCTGATCTCTGTCTCAACCTCTGTCTCAGCTATCCGTTGCTTCATAACCTTCAACTCTTTCATGCTGGTTTTGAAATTAGCTGACATATTTAATGTAGTTTCATCTTTGAAAGCAGTCATCTCGAGAGCTGAGACTGATCTTTTAATCAAACTTGGCTGTTAAAAAAAAGGAAACTTACTTTATTTAGATGTTCATTTGAAATAAGATTTATATATCATATTTTCTTAGTTTTAATGGACCAGATTTTATTTTATATAAAATTATAAAGACAAAAAAGAGCTGCATAGACTACACAGTTGAAAAAAATTACAGTATTTAATGGAAAAAAAAATATGTGCATACCTCAAAGCAAAGAGATCTGAAACCTTAATTCAAAGTTATTTGAAGCTCAGAAAGAGCTAAAAATCAATCTTTTCTAAAAATTATCACAAAAAATTTGAATTACACGTCTGCAGTCCTTGTAGGAAAGTTAAATTTTAAAATCAAAACTGTACGCCACTAGTGGTGACATTTACAAAAAGATGAACTGAGATATATACATGAACTCAGAAGACGGGAGGACTACATAAAAGTTTGCTAGTACAATTGTATTACATGAAAAGATAATATCTGAATGGAATTATGCACCTCATACATTGTGCCCCCACCCCTGAATCACTTGACAAAATCAAAACCAAAAGAATAACTCTTCTCTTCTGGTGTTTAATTGTTATTAACTATTAAGCAAGTACTATTTGCAATAATAGATTTACTGCTTCTCAGTCTTTTCGTTAATTCCAGTTCATTAACTTGTACATCGTAGGCATAACACATCTTTGTCAAAGAAATTAAAATATCATTTCACGTCCATTGCCTGAAATTTACAGAGGGATACACTTATTAGTAATGAATAAAATAAATTAAAACATAAATGAAATATTTAATTTAAAATTATTCAAAATTATTCGACTCAAGGAAGCACTTTTTCAGTGCTTGGTTACAGATAACTGCTAAGAATTATTTAATTTGTATATTTATTAGAAAGAGTCTTTATTAGAAAGTTTAATAATAAAGCACTCCATTAAGTAAGTAAATATCTTTCATTCTTTATTTGTAGTAATGCATTAAACCCTGTGAAGTTTTGAAAAGATAAAAATCTCAATGTCACAAGTGGGACACTTTTCTTTAGGAAAATTGTATTTTTTAAAAACAATTTAAGCTTCATACTGATTTATTAAAAAGCTGAAACTCAATGTGAAGCGATCATTTATCACTCCATGTATCTATCATTGGCTGTCATTTATCACCAAATCAAATAGTTCGACTGCATATTGCATAAATATTGAATTGTTACTTGATAAATTATTTTAATGAGCTATGCATAGTTTTGTTAAAGGACTGGTATCTGAATTCAGCAAGACTGCTTCTATTTAAATATGAAACTATTATTTTAAAAATCAAGCATCAATGCTTACTTCAAATGGCAAATCTGACTTTTAAATTATTTTAGTTATTGCATGCAAACTACTGCTATGCTTCATGTCCATCTTTAAAGTAACATGGTTGCAACATTTTAGTCCATTGTTTACAGACTATATAGAAGTTTTAAATAAATACATACTCCTCAAATTCTTGCTCAAGATCAAATTTGTGAATAAAATATTACTTGTATAATGCTATCAAGGTCATCTTTGAAGAGGCATAGAATTTGCACTGCTTATTGCTGCTTTATGTATTTTGTGAAACAGCTAACAACTTCAATAGCCAGAAAAGTACACAGCACTTTACAGATTGGAAACTTGACAACACTGATGCCCTGAAATCTCTGAAATCCAAGGACTGACACTGCAAATCTTTACTCAGATATGTTGTTCCACTCATTTCAGATTAGCTAGAATACAGACTAACATTTATCTCTGTCCAAATGCCTATAAAGTTAACAGGGGTTCTCATTGCAGAGCTATGTTCTCATATTTAATGTAACCAATCCACTTCAAAAAGGACCTTTGAGACTTTCACTTTTGCATTTAATAGGAAAATACTAAGTTCAGCTCAGTTCAGTGGAAGAATTTCTTCCACAAAATCACAGTTTAGAAACAAACACAAGTAAATATAAAACAATACCTCTGAGCTCTCACTGTCAGAAAAATGAGGTAAGGATTGGCATCTTCTCAGTAAACATCTTGTCTATAGATAAAACAAAAAGCAAAATAAGTCTGAATTAGTCTGTGCCTAATATGGATAGAGCTTTCAAATACATTCTTCTTTTTAAAGTAGAGACTGCTAAAAATAGAGCTAGTGCAAAGAAATCTTTCACCAAATAACCAACTCCACCTTTGTCTGAGTGAGGTAAGGACTGCACTTGTCTGGATTTCTGGATGTCATAAGCTTATTCCACTGCCAGATGTCCAAAAATCGAAGACACATTCAACGCACTCATATAGATTAATGCTAAAAAGCAAGCACAGTCAGCAGACATACTCTATGTGTTGTAGATGCTCCAGTTTCAGAACACACTGTGAATATGCCATACTGCTGATCACTTCATTAATTTACTTCATGTATGGAGATGTCTTTCCAACTAAGATGTTTTAAACCAGACGCTTCTTAAAAGTATCATACTCATTCCGCATTAAGTGACATTAGTCACACACACATTTCTATCTTGGGAATCCCAGACCAAAAAAACGGCCACATAACATCACTACAACCATAATTTCAAATGAGGATATTACTTCTACTTGAGAATCTGTATGTGTTTCATCTGTTTTTAATTGTTGTTAAGAGACCTACTTGTAGCATAGGCACATGTTTTGGGGTTTTTTTTCAGTAAGAGACACATTCCCAATAAGTCCACAAGTAAACATGGAATAAAATATAGTATAGTGCAGACTTTACTACTTCCCATAGTTATATCTAATGACCCAGTCAACCCGTAGGCAAAGGACTACCAGCACTTTTAAGCTCTGCTGGACAATTCCAAATCAATTTGTAGTTGCATATACAGCCATAACCTCTTTGTGCCTGCAGTCAAGCATGATACAAAATTCCACAAATTAACAATTTTAAGTTGCTGCTGCCAGAGGACATAGAAGATATGCAAAGCTGATCACAGAATTCTTCCATTTTGACATACTGAATATAATTCTCTTCATTATCTCTAGCCAGCTCCTGCAAGAAATGTTCAAACCAGCAAGAGTTCTTTTATCATAATCAAATTTATCTTTTTGTTCCATTTCAATGTCATCTGCAAGTCACATACTCTGTAATGACATATCCTCAGATAGCCATAGTCACTGTTAAAAAAAGCTTCTTTCAAGGACAAAAGCAAGCATACCTTGTGCAGCATGTGTCATCTTCAAATAAGAAGCACAGATCTTATCCAACAGATCTTAACTACTCTAATAGTCCAAACTCCCGGACGAAACCCTAAATTTTAATACAAAACAGTCCTTCCAAGCCCTAAATTATACCTGAGAGCTCAGCTGCAGTAATAATATGCTAGCCTCAGTTTGCCCATTTCTGGCTGCAAAGACATCCATCCATTCATGCATTAGTTTTTTCCAGCTCCAGCTGAGGTCTCAGCAATATCACTGGCCAGTTGCAAGGTTTCAGCTGTTTTAGCTAACAGAACACTCAGTTGTACATCAAATTCTCTGGTAAAGAAATATTTTCAGCTTAGTTCCCATCAGATTTGGGTAAGCTTTTACCCACTTCCACCTCTCGGATCTATTCACTTGAAATAGCTAACCCTATGTAAACACGTATGACTGAACACCATAATTAGGCACTTCAGGTTCTCTGTGGAGCCTACAACTCTCACTCCTACATTGCCTCCATGAACTAGATCAACAGTGTTGATCAGGATTCTATAACTGGAAAGACCCACACTTCAGTTTAGAGCCATACTTCAATCTTTCACTTGCAAATCACCTGCATAGAATTGTTTGCCTGCCCTTAAATATTACAGTCAGAGAAAATCCAGATTAAAAAATTCACACACTTGGAAACATCTCTTTTCCCCTATTCTGCTTCTTTACTTTTGCATTTTTTACATGTCTGGGCATAGTGAAACATCCAGCAAGACACTCCATTGAGATAAATCATATTACTCAAAAGCTGTTATTTATATCGCAGGGCCTCACCTAAATCATCACCTAGTGCTATAATCATGCAAAATAAGCATCTTTAAAATACACAACTCAGTACAATCGCAATTTTTGAAAGGTGATATTTAGCATTTACCTATTAAAAAATGAATATGTAACATAAAATTGTTTCTAGAAATCACCTATATAGCAATATTTTGTCTTATGACTAGATCTTCAAACTATGAATTGTTTTGCAATCTTAATTTTTATTGTTACATTGAAAAAAATTGTACTGTAATACACACCATTTCATAATCACAGAAATCATGATCATCTTGCTCAGCTTCTAACTCTTCTTCATGGTCAGTGAAAAACTCTTCAAATACAACATCCTCAATACCATTGTTCTGAAATATTAATATATTTGCATATTCAAATATGTGCAATAGTATTATTTTAGTCACCTATAGAAAACATAGTAACAGACAAAGCCTGTAACATATTTGAGCTAAAAATTTATTATGATCAAGACCAACATCACAGATGCCATTTATCCTAGGCTTCTGATGGAGCACGTTCTTTAATCTGATCAAGAATTACATCATGCAAAAGGAGCAGAGGCCTGAGAAAACTGATTGTTGCTACCTGAGTCTCTAAAGTTTTTGCCTTTAGCTTTGGTAATTTATGTCAGGTTGCAGTAGTCCATACAGTAACAAGAACACAGCTCTTAATTTGGTCATAGTATGGCTAGGAGATGGGGAATTCTGTCAGGTTTATTCCTGCTATCAACTAATCCATGCATAAGTGTGTTTTACCTCTTGCACAAGAGTGTGAACCGGTCATGAAATGCTAGTTTCTCTATAAACCTTTGCCACATGAAGGTGCAGAGTGCTACAAATACAGATATACAATAGGCATGTCCTTTTGCAGGAATGGCTCATCTCTCACAATATGTAATCACAGTGGAGATTTTACATTAAAAACATTTCAAATGCAAAAAGATTATAATTTTCTAAAATGGATTTTGTTGAATATAAAATATTTTATTATATTTTAACAAATCACTACCAGCACAGCATAGCAGAAGGAAAACTATGCAAAAGTTGTTTTCAACATAAATGTAAAGGCATTAAGTAAGCTAATATAATAGCAAATGGTAATTAAGAATAATTACTACCAGAAACTTAATATCGCAGAAAATTAAAAAATCCTAGTTAATACATACTATTACAAATTATACAATGGCTTATATACTGTGCTTACAATATACAGAAGTGTTAATAAGAGCATAAAATACAACTATAATAACTATAATGTTAGAAAAATATGTGTATTTCCGCAAAAGATGAGAACACTAAAAATACATTTTAAATATTTACCTCATATGTAGGAAATAAAATTTCCTTTAATGAAGAAATTGGAGCAGAGAATTTTGGTGGAGCTGGAGCCCAAAACATTTTTAAACCTTCTGGATAAATGCAAACCTTCAAAACCAATACAATTCAGTTAGTAACAAACAGAAACCAAATTTATAAACATCTGTACTGAATCTAAACTATTCGGTGATAAAATGCTGATTTCTGCTAAACATGATTTTGTCAAAAAACAACCCCATCAAATACAATGAAATCCTGAGAGGTATAAGACTCCACAGCCTAAATGAACTATTTGGTTTGCTCTTTTAGTGGTTTTTTGTTTTATTAATTAGCAAATTTTATTACTTCAGAGAAGGAATTAAGAATTGAGACAAGAGGTTTCCGAACAATACTCGCCATTGATGAAAAACTCCATATACATTTTCTATATTGCATACTGTCAAATGTTGAAAAATCAGCAGAACTTTATTTCCAAGGTGTTCTGTTCTTTCATTGCACAACAAAAAAACCACACTTTTTTCCCCTGGATTTTGTGTCTTCATTTGTAGGATTGTGCAAATAGAGCACACATTTATTGAAATTATTTCTTACTTTCTCTCCCAACAGTTGCAGTTGTGGCTTTTTAAGACAAGAGTCAGCTACTTTTTGGCATTCCCTTAGACTTTTTGATGCATGAGGAGGAACAAAGTGAATCCCATCTGTCTGTTTATTCTGGAATTGCTCTGAAATAGGAACTCCTTCATAACAAATCCTGCAGCAACATAAAAGATTAATAAATTACTCTGATTATGTCAGGTATTAATGGCACAGAAGAAAGCTTGGTTGTTAAAAGACAAAGAAAATTAGATAAAATTCAAATCAAATTAGAAATAAATTATGAATAAAACTTTTTTCTCAACTAAAGATGGAAAAGACTTAATATACAATGGTGCCAAACTTGTAATTTTTGTAGTCACAGACCAAATAATTTTAAAACAACTTTCATGATCAAGTCAGTGTTGTATATTATAGCATTCACAAGAAAAATATAACACTAAGCTCTAAATTAGATTGAAATGCATTATCTGCATAACTTCATGTAAATACACCACTCAAGTGTTGTGCTTACAGTCAGATATACTTAAAAGCCAAACAGAACTGATTTCAGCAGGAATGTCTGGCTGGTTTTGAACAGCATCTTATGTGTTTACTTGGGGATTGGATTCTGACTTTTTTTTTTGCTATTTTTTTAAATAAATCTACCTATGGCATGCACCTTGCAAAAGGAATATTACACTTTAAAAAGTTGTAGTTTGAAGTAACTATACACCCCAATTTCCTATCTATTTAGTTTCAGTTTCCAAAAACAGTGAATACTTTTACACAACATGGTAACTCATAAGTATATATATATGCATGTATATATATAAACAAAATCCTTTAATAACTCTTCTATTTCCTTTGTGGCATCTCTAAAGAGAAATTCAGATGTATTACTACTATCAAGCTGTTAAAACTATTTTAGAGATTAGTAGCAACTATTAACATTTATCACATATCTCACTTGAACAGATATTTTACAGGATTTATATATAAAATAATGAATATTTTTATTTAACAGAGACTAGAACTTACATTCATATTTTTTGCTATTGTAGCTTGTTTTATAGCACAATAATTACTTAAGTTCTCACTTATATAGTTCTTACTGTACTAGCAATTACAAGCACAGAATGTACTAAACGGTGAAATGTGTAATATATTTACAAAAGAAGCAGTAAAAGCATTCAATTTCATGTAGTCAGGTAGCCATATATGCATGTAAACCAAAATGCATGTTACATGGAACACTTGACTTTTCCTAAACATTGGCACATGCCGACACTGACATCTACTGGTGTTAGTCAGGTTTGGGGCAGTTTTTCTGCAAACGATAAATTAATAATGAAGTTTCTTTATGCATTCATGGAACTAAAGTGTGTAACTTCTGTTACTTGCAATTTCACTGTCAGGCATGCATCTGCTATAGTGGACCTGATTCTCGTTTATGCTAATTGCAAGGTATTTCCATTATAAGACCTATTTAAATTATCAGAATACTGTGTAAACAAGGAGATGTCCACATAACTGAAAACCAGCCATTTGATTTAGCAAACAGCATGCCTTCTGAAGTACATTGGGAAGTTAAAACGAAATCCCTAAAATGTAGCACTATCCAAGAAGCTGTAGGTCTCACACAGAGAAGAAAATGATAGATTTGGGAGTAGTTCATAGAACTGGAAGAGGCAGTTGTTCCTTAGGCACTGCCTCCATGCAGCGTTCTTGAACTCTTTCTGGAATGTTGCTTTCTTCAAGTAAAATCTTTTACAAAAGATCTATTTCTTAAAAAGAAGAAAAACAAGACCTCAAAACCTAACTTTTGACAAGTGTTTGGCCTTGTTTATCTTCATTTCTAAGTATTTGGTGGTTCTGACTCTTCAAGATGGGTATCTGCATAGAAGGAATGTCAAGTGAAGTCATATAAGGTACAAAAAAGTATAAAAGTCAAAATACTCCTTCACATTTGTTGTTAAAAGTGTTTGAAGTGAACAAGATAATAAAAGCTGTCCCTCTTTTAGGGCACTTTTGTCATAAATAGTTTTCAATTCAATAAGTTTATACTAAGTAATCAGCTGAGTTAATGCAAAACAACATTCACACTTTCCATTTCTAGAAGAGAGAAGCAACATGGAGGAAAGCTCCAAGTAATAATAATACTGATCTAATAACATTCTGTTTCCATCTGCTGGTAAAAAACTGTAAAATCAGGATGTCTAACAGAGATGCAGGCATTCCTGCATGAATGAATCTTAAACATAAAATGAAGCTACAAATCCCATTAAGATTTTTCTAGGATATCTGCCAGGAACAGGTTTGACTATCCATATAAAACTATCAAAAACATAATTAGCTTAATACTTGTCTTCACGGCTAAAAAAGTAACTATTTTAACTCTCAGATAACAATGCCTGCAGACTATGCCAAGATTAAACAGGAGAGCAAAAACAAAGCCTTTGCTATCTGATTAAATTAACTTAATAGAGTCAGTCCCAGGAGAGAGTTGTAACTGACCTTAGGAAGTTTACATCTTGATAAGATATCCACAGGACATTTTTGGCAGACATGAAAAGTTATATATTTTTTAAGCATGTGGATATTTTTCATAGTGAAGACGAGACTTTAAAGCAACAATATTATTGCTTTCTTGATCTACAATAAAATCCTGCCGCTGTACACTTCTTTGGGCTTTGTTAGAGTCAAACAGGATTCTTTCACAGAACTAGCACCAAAACAAAAGTTGATTGCAATTTAAACAGTTGACAAAGTCATTTGAATTTTACTGTTCACTACACACAGAAATCATGCTTACCCCCACATAG
This sequence comes from Psophia crepitans, assembly GCA_013399095.1. Taxonomy (NCBI): domain Eukaryota; kingdom Metazoa; phylum Chordata; class Aves; order Gruiformes; family Psophiidae; genus Psophia; species Psophia crepitans. The sequence goes on along the minus strand of VWZZ01002125.1, from coordinate 39,103 downwards.
ATCATCTGCACTTGTGAAGTTACCTAAATGTGAGGAATTGGTCAGTAATGAAACGTGAACAGTTTAAAGAGACCTAAATTAGTGTCAGGTAAATGATACCTTTGACCTTCAAGGCTCACATAAGACAATCAGTTCTAAAAATTAACAGAAGATGATGGTAGATGGTGCCACTAGATGGCAGTGCTCCAAAGAATTTAGTTTTCTAGATTTCAAGGATTGAATGAATTCAGCAAGCAATTTTGGTATGCTCTTCTTTTAAAACTTTAATTCTCTTCACCTCCAGGGAATGTAGCTTTCAATGTAAAGTGTTCTTCCCAAAAATTTCTACTGATTTATAAAACTCAGACTCACCCTCAGTTTTCTCATACTTTTGCCTACTTCTTGAAAACCAAGCCATTCTCCTCTTCTAACCCATTCTCCCATAACTTCTACAATTAATCTCTTAGTTCCACTCCTATCTAACTCCTTCAGCTTCCTGGGTATTTCAAGGGGTTCTGTCCTCTACTCTCTTCTTCTATTTCTAGTAATGTTCTAGTCAAAGTCAAAACTAGTAATGAGTCACTCCATTCTGCACCAACAAAAATATCAGATGATCTTCCTCTTAGGGATGTCAAGCTGCCAGTGCTAGATCAGCAAGACTGAATGATAACGATCTTATGAGCCTTTCTTTTTTCATTCTTCATGGCCTCCCCACTACTTCCTATCTTCATCACTATGGTGAGCATCCCACCACTCACATGGACTCAGAACATAGGTATCATTCACAACATTCTAAAATTAAAGTCTTTCTAATCTCTCTACAAAGCTAAAGTCTGGTATTTAATTTCATATCTTGCTTGCTTCAGCATCCATTTATTTAGCTTAGACAAGAATCACCTTGTTCTATTCAGATTCATTCAAAGCACTACTGCAAAGATCATAGTTGCTTGCTTTGTACATTATCCCATTCTTTGAAGTAATAAAAAAAAAAAAAGATAAGCCGATTCAAATACAAGATGCTCCTCTGCTTTCAAAGTCTTCACAGCCTTTCCTTTTTTTGTCATCCCTAGATCAGTAGGGACTTCTGACTCCAACACTGACTTCCTTCGATTGGTTTTTTTTTTTCCTTTTTTAACATCTTTTTGCCCACCCTCATGCTGCCTCTCACATCTGAGAAAAGCTCACTACAGTCATCAATTTATTCCACCATGACCTGCAAAACAGTTAACAGCTGGGATACTGATATGCTGAAACCTCGCTTACAGTGCTGATCAGTGTCCTTATTCTCATTGCATTCTTATATTCTCTGTATGTGTCCAACAGATAGAAAATGCAGCTGAATCAAAAGCACACACTCCAGTTAAGGTCATAAAAGATACTCCTATGCTACCCAAATTTCTGACAGAAGCAGAAGACAAAAAAACCAAAGGGAAATATCAGGGCTTCATCCCATACCCTGAACTAATGCCATCCTTGATGGTTAGGGTAATCTTGACTACATCAAAAAGATTCAATGACTAAAAACTTTATAAAGCAATTCATGGATTCATATTTTAAGGTCAGAAAGAAGCATCATGATTATCCACTTGATCTTCTAAATAATACAGATAATAAAATTTCATCAGTCTTCCTGCATCAAGCTCACAATTTGCTGGATGAAACTCAGGATATACTTCAGAAGGAAACCCAGTTTTTATTTAAAGGCAGTAAGTAACAGATAATTTCAGAGGGTTCTACTTTCACTGCTATACATTGAAATCTCATAGCTACTCAATTTGTCTGGACTGAAATCTCAACTACTATGTGTTACTTTTTCATTCCACAAATCCTCTTGAATCAGAAACTATACCATGCAGGTAACATATTCAAACCAAATCTCTATCTCTGGTGTAAAACCAACATAATGATCTTCGAAATGTCTTAATACAGAACTGGTATTCAAGAAAAAGATCACACGCGGGAATCAACACTTCTGCTAGAATGGTATTTGGAACACTCAAGTGCATTAAGTGCACAACATTCCTACAAACATTCATATGGAAGAAGAATCACAGATTTAGCCAACAGGAAATCTGCTGCCCCTCTCTGTCAGAGTTGCAGGTAGAAATTTCCCTCCATTTCAAATCCAGAACATGAAGCCCTCTTCTGCAGGTGGATGCATCCATTCTTCCAAGGAAGAGAAGGTGATTATTTTTTTTCTTTTATAAGACAGGAAAAGAAGCAAAGGGGTGATTTCCACCCTTTTATGATAATTTATTATTGAAGCACAGAGCCCGGAAATGAGAATTCATTGCTTATCTGAGGATTCAAACCTCACTCACCATTAGATTATTTGACCATTCTGGGTACAGGAAGTTGCGCTGTTGAGCAGAAAAGAATGCAAAAGTCATGCAGCCAAGAGAGAACAAGTGGTGACATGACTATCTCATTTGTTAGAGCACTTACCTGGAACAGAAAAGCTCCGTACAATATTTCTAATCCCAAAACTTTTTTTCTATATTATTGCTAATGTCTCACCTCCTTTATTTTAAGGTAAATGTGTTTAAATTAAAGTTCAGAGAGTATTAAACAGCCATCTTCTATTGCTTATCTTTCAAGACTGTAAAGCTCCTTTCAGAGTTACTGCTTTTCAGCACACAGTCTCCTCTCCTACAAAGGATGACCCTAATTCCCTATTCTTATCCTTATGACCTTGCATTTGGCTGCACTAAAACGCATGTTTTTCAAGTGAGCCAAAGTTAACAAGCCACACAAATTGCCCTGTAAAACTGACCTAGCCTCATCCTTATTTACCACCCTACCAATCTTTAAATCACTACAGAGTTTATGAGCAATAATTTTATATTTCTGGAGCTGGTGATACACAGAAACTATAAGTAGGAAACTATCAGTCCGAAAAAGCATCAGCAAAAACCTGAGAGTATTAAGGTTCCAATTCTGAAATTTTTCTACACTACTATATAAATTAGAAAGGCAAAAAAAGGAAAAATAACCAAAGTACTAAGCAATGAAAAAGAATATGCTTCATATTCATTCATATCCACATTATTTTAGTGCAAAGCAAGTCTAAAAAAAAGTAAAAAAAAAGCCCCAAATATTTAGAAATTCACTACCACATAAACATATAAACATTGTTAATATAATAACATGATAAAACTGAGTAGGCTTATTACAAAATCCATTTACATTTCCTCACTCCTACTTATAGAACAAATTTTTTGACTGATCTTTTTTACATACTGCATCAACCTCAGAAAAATTAACTATTATGCATTTTGTCCTACTTCAGCTCCTCATTCGCTAAAGATGCAGGATCCTGCAGTTATCACATGACTACCTTTTACATATGCAATCAATACTTTTGACTACAAGTTTATCTAGGTCCCCATTTCTGTATGTGCTTAACTTTATGCATGTGTTGAGCTCAACAAAACTACACTCAATTACTTGAAGTTATGCTTGTTCCTAAGTGCTTGTAGAATCGGGACTGAGGTAAGATTGTTTCTGTGATAAAGGGCTAGTGGGTGTGCACTTTAAACCTTTTACTATTGCAGAATTTTACATTCACAGAAAGCCTACTCTATTTGCTCAATATTTCTTGTTATTTCAATGGGACCTCTCCTGTGAGTAAAATGAAGCATAAAAATTCATGTATTTATAAACCAAATTGTGACATAACTTAAAATACGTCTACAAAATGCAATTCATTTTTAAAAACCAACAATACATTTTACATTCTAAGCAAAATACAAGCCTTTTAGTACCCTTGTTCTAGTTATTTTAAAACATCTACCAAATAAGGCAATTATTTTCAAATAATTTTCTTTGAAACTACTAAACACGGAAACACCATGGAAGTTATTTCTCAACATATAATCCTTTAACTCAGAAAATTCATTAAATCATAGTAACTGTATGTAAAAATAAGTAAGGTCATACCTTTCAGCTTGCTCTTTCAAACAAATATATTTGGAACACATTGGTTCATCCTCCTTACAGTCCATGTCCTCTGCTGTAAATAAGACATTGTGACCTCTTCTGTCTAAAGTATGATAAACTCTGGAAACCAGTTGTAAATAAGGAGGCAATATAAAACTAGGAAAATCAGTACATAATCGATGAATGCCTGAATAATGTTGACCTCTAGAAAGGAAAACAAAGAAATCAAGAATCTTAATGTCTCATTTCTAGATTCTAAAGTACATAGTTCACCAAATACTACATCAGACCACAGGATACAAATTGCTAACATAAATACTTGGCATAAAGTGCCTAGCAATTTCTACTAAAGGTAGAGATCATATTATTAGAAAAGGAAAAGCAGATAAAAGTATAATGTTGGTAATAATTTTTAAGTAAAAAAAAAAAAAAAATAAAGTCCAGTAGTGACAATTTTACTTTCCCAACTTAAGTAGAGCTTTCACTTCTTGCAGTGAAAACTTAAACCAAGCAATGCAGATTTACAGCTTAAATGGGGTAGGTGAATAAATGTTACATTAAAATGTTACATACACAATCATCTGCAAATTCTCTCCCATGACAGAGTACCTTGTAAACACCCTTAAAACTTTGAATTAGTTTACCTTAATGATTCTATTCTATTCTATGGTATGCTATCACTCGAACTTCTTCCTAGGTTTTCAATTCAGCTGTTGATTTTAGAGGAAACACCGGGTCTTTGATTATCTTTGAAAAGTTAATAACTAAAAAATTCTACCATTTAACACTCCAATCTAAGTCATACTGAAGGTGATGAAAGTCTATTGACTTCCACAGGCCACGGATCAAATTCTAAAAACAGTCTCTGGCTACCGTATGAACTCTACAAAGTTAATAAGTGTCTAACGTGCAGACAGTTACAACGTGAGGAGCAGTACATGGAAAATGGCTGAGATGTAGAAATTCAGAAATGGCTCCCCAAATATATGCTACTTTTAATGGAGTTCATAAGTGCCTTCATGTTTTAAGAGAAAAATCCCAAATCAAAGTAGTTAAAATTCCACTTTGAAATTACACTGAATAGTTTTCAGGTTTAACTGTTTTTCTGAGGTTCTCCTGAGACAATGACACTTCCAACAATTTGGATTTTTGTTTTACTGAGAACTACACCTTATGTTATAAACGGATATTACAAAGGGGAAATCAGCAAGAACTAGAGAATGAAGTATGGAAAAACATGGGATTGATTTATTACAAAAATAATATTTTGTATTTGCTTACATTTTCTGAAAAATGACAGCAAAAAAGTAAAATATAAAAAACCACACATGTAAAGAAAAAACCACAGAAGTCAGTGTAGTAACAGAAATTTGACCCACAATCAAGAAATTATCACATCAAGTATATACTAGATATCTCCATTACATTAAAATAGTTTGAGTCCTTAAGTTTATAGGCACATGACTACCCTATCGAAATGAGTGTAAATAAGTCTTTTTATTTTAATTAAAACTGCTCAAAATACTCTTCTAAAGCCATAACACTTTAATACATAGAAAAGAACCTAGTTACTTTATATTTCAGCAAGACAGTTTCACCAGATCTTACAATCCAAAGTCACTGCTGAAGTTTTTGCCTGAATGAGAACAGGGTCAAGGTTATGAAATAAAATGTGAAAGTTAAATGTAAAATTGAAACATCCAGTTTGAAAAGCAACTCAATCACACAATACATGAGACTGATTAGGATTTAAGGCATGCTTACAGCAACCCCATTTACCCCAAAGGATTTTTTTTTTTTTTTAAACTAGTTGAAGACATTTACAGCATAAATGGAAACTGTTTCGGAGTGTGAAATCAGAGATCTATGCTTTAATTAATAGATCACATTCATTTAAAATTAGAAAGAAATATTTCACACTGTCTCTTTAACTCTCTATAGAGAGTATATAATTTTCATAAATGCGTATAGTAGTTTACCTCAGGATGCTCTAACTCAGTTCACTTTCTCTGCAATGCAATTACCACATAATTATATATATTTAAATTTTAAAATTCTCTAGGAGTTTTTTCCTCTAAGTTTTGTCATTTAATTCAATAAATAAAAGCAATTTGAATGTTATTTTAATTGTATTATAATTACTGCTTTTGTATAGAAGTTTATCATTTCATTGAATGAACTAACTGAATGCCTTATCAATGTAAAGCGAAATATTTGGGGCATGCTGCAGGTAAAGGTGAATGTTTTTACAGCACACACTCCCCTAAAACAGACTATTTATCATTCTTTGAAAAAAGGGGACATGAAAAAACAATACTATGTGTGTGGCCTACATTACCTTCACTTAATGCACTAAATACGGGTTTTTTAGAAAATCGTGCAGTTTCTGCACCATTGATAATCTGACAGTAAGTATTTATTGAAGGTAAAACACTCATTGTCTGTTGACACTATTTGTTTTAATATATAATCTTGCTAACCAAATGATCTTTAAGCAATGCAGATAAGCAATGGCATGCAAAGGGTCACTTAAATGCCAATTTGACTGTTTCATAAACTTAAGCATTCTTTTCCCATGACTATTCTCAGCTACTTAATTGAAAGTATTATCCATTTACAAACTTTAGACCTGCCATAAAAAGGCTCTCTTCTGTATCCAATAGACCTTTCAGGACCCTAAGAACAACAAAGCCAATAATTAAAGCTGCTTCTTTTTTTTTTCCCCCGTTTCTCAATAGAGAAGTGAAGAAGCAACCTATGGTACATCTAAACAAAGCTATCCATAAAGATCTTATTAGCAGTGAAGACCATAAAACTGAAGAGTCTCACTTGACATGGGATGGACAGGATCAGTTAAATTAGGACACGGTCTGTACTACGTTTGTAATCTGCACTCTTACTACAAAATGACAGATACAACCTATGACAAGAGCAAGGTAATAAGCAGTTGTCCTTAAATTACAGCTCTCCATGTAAAATCTCCTGAATTTCAGACAAGCACTGATTGTAATACAAATTCAAGTTAATGAATTTTTAATACATCTTCTCTATTTAAAGATGATGACTTAGAGCTGGCATTGCTTATATTAAATTTGTGGTATTTTTCCATTGTTTGTTTTTAATTATTTTGATTAGATTATGCTTGGAATAGTATGGACAAATTCAACCCTCACATAAGCAACTTCAGTTTCTGCTGCAGTCAAGCAAAGTTTCATCTGCATACAATAGGATGGAATAGGCCCTCTGGATTTTAAATACTGTAAATCAGAACTATTTCAGGGGGATAAATAGCAAATTAAAAGTGGTGATACCAAATTAAACTTGATAATTTAGATCAGAAGTTGCAAGTGTTCAGATCTAAATTTAAGGGGATGGCATTATTTCTTCTCCAAACTTATCTATCATGCTATACACTATTAACAATATATTTTCAGTATTTTTCTTATAATAATGAAATAAGATTTAAAAATTACTTGACATTTGAAGCCTGAGGAGGCAAAGACTGTTGCAAGTTGTATTCCTCTTGTAGCTCTTTCTGAACTTCATCTGGTTTAATTTTTGATATTGCTTTTCCTTCCACCTGTAGCACATCCGAGGATGGAGCCTAAAATGTTCATGAACAGGAGATAAACACAGTGTTACAAACTGATAAGTTATATGGATATTTTCACACCCACTCTGGAACAGAACAAGGAGCAATGGCACACAAGTAACTCTGATGATCAGAAAACACAAATTAAACTAGAGAAACTTAGAACTGTTGTCATTGTGCAGATCACAGCAGCACCCACAGCTATTCAGGATACAGAATAAGCAGGAAAGCGTGATAAAACAAGATTTCCAAGGTGCTCGACCCAAACTGCATTTCTGAATAGTATATAAAATCAGTGTATTTCAACATATTACAAAGAGAATAATCAAAAGAGCATCAAAATCATACTATTACTATGAAAACTATTAAACTTAGAAGAGCATGAACACATCTAAAATATGTATTATATTTTTAAGCAAATTCAAACAGATACACATAGTTTAAAGGATGACATTTTTAGAAAAGTTTGTTTAAGGTTATATTTATTAAATACAGGAACTTCAACAGGCATACAGATGTAAGGAATTCCTTCCATTTCCACCCACATTTCATTCCTATCTATTAGAGAACCATGTGCTTACTTGTACCAAAAATTGTTTTTCCACACTGCAAAATAGATCAGATAACTCAATGTTGAAAAAAAAAAAGTAAAAAACGTGTAGAGGGAAGGCAGAAATGACCCTAGATCTGATTCCTTTTGTAGTGTCCTCACACAGAAATTTTGTTGCAGGCAGTTTACTGTAATCCAGAAGCAAGAGCAAACAGCAAGAAAAAGGAACTACTGAAGTCATCATTGCTGCCAAAGTGTCTACATCTGTTTCCTAAAACTCAGTTTCAGAATCTATACCCTTGTGTTGTTTTTTCCATGTTGTGATGACCTCCAGAGGTCCCTTCCAACCTCAATCATTCCACAATTTTGTTTCCTGCAAACTGTTAAACATCTTCCTAAAACAGACTAGCAGTGCTATCAATAAAAAGGATTCCTCGGAACTCCATTTAACCCAACAAAGTAGGTTCAAGAAAATAAAGCAATATAATCACAGCATAACAGACAGAAACAGAACACCGCAGTGGTGAAAATGAATTTTGGAGTGCTTTGTCTTGAAAAAATTTTCTCTCTCAATATGAAAATTAAGTCCACTTTTTTGCCCAGCTCTTCATGATACACCATGGTAATAACTTCTGTAAGGCTGGCTAGCTTAGTTTATAGGAACCCAAAGAATACAATTGTTGTGACCAATGCATTTCTAATTAAGATTTTCAGTCACATATCTGGTTAAATAAATCACAAAAGCATAGGATTTTACTCCTCTTTGTCCATTCACATGCTTCATTTATCCCAGAATATCCCTGGGCACAATATCTAGGTCTACTGATAATTTCAGTAGTATTTAAGTTCTTCAAAGAAATCACTGTGTGAAAAAAAATATTGGAAGTTTATAGTTCCTAAACAAGTAAAAACCAGTAAAAGATACTGAGAACTGTAGAAGATACCTGAATGAGTCACTACCTTCTGAAAAGGCTTATTCAAAATTAAAATGGTTTCATGTATTTTTAGTTTATTTTTGAAACCAACACCAGCGTTCATATCAGCATATACATGAAGGACCAAAGTCAGATATTTTGATGTTTACCAGAGAAACTGGAAATCAATCAAAATTTTCTGTAAAGAAATGGGGCTAACAAAAATAAGGAACACAGAAAAGTTTGACAGGAGTATCTGCCTGAAACTGTATCATTAAAGTGAGCCAAATACAAGACCATGATTTTTGCTTTTGAATGTCAGGTAAATGTTTTCATCATGACCTCTTGTCAAATCTAAAGAAAAAAGTGACCTGATTGAATGCATTGGCATTACCAGCTTTTGAATGTCCAGATACTCAAACAACTTGGGGGGGGGGAGGGGGGGAAGGTCACGTACGTGACATTCAAAGTACCAGAAGATATACGACGACATTTGTCAGTCTTAGACACCAATATGGTTAATGAAAACCTCCAAAACTAAAATTACAACAGCTACTATTTTAAAATTGTAAGCCAAAGTCCTGCGATCTCATCTTTTTTGTGAAACAGATCATGTGGGGGACTGCAACACACTCTTGCTAATGTATTATAGAGACTATAGTAAGTAGAGGGGAGTTCCTGTAAGCCTAAAATCAGAAAATGTGAGCCAACACAATATTAGATGGACATTTTAAATGTATATAATAATTTTCTTTGTAGAAATACCAATGAACACACAACTTTTTAATCAAAATATTTATGTAATACAATTACAGATGTGACATAAAATTGCAATAACTAAAGCAAATATCTGCATTTTTTCATCTGACTGCTTTGTGTATAATTAAATTTGCAAGTTCATCTGCAAAATCATTTTATCTTGAAATTGCATGGGTGCTGTAGTCCACTAAGCAAAGGAAAATAATTTCAAAAATAAGATGTCACAAAAACATGCCAATGAATAGCTTTCTATAGAACTATAAACATACAGTACATCGCCATTACTCTGTATAGAAATAGTTCTGCTAAGAATGTAATAGAGCCTTTAGCTAATACATATGCATTCTTAAAATTATTTCTCTTTCTAAAATTCTCTCTCCATTATTTTTTTATGTGTAAAAGTGTAAGCATGCACTTTCAAATTAAATAATATATTTAAATTACACAGTACTTGTGCCAATCTTGCAAACTACTTTGTAAGACCACCAAACACACACTCATGGGTGTTGTTGCTACATTACCACCAGTGCATTGCAGAAGTGGCACGCTGCCCAAAATAATATTGTCTAAAACACATCACAGTACTCCAATACTGTTTAAATAACTGGGTACCTGTTCTGTTGGCAAACAGTACATAATTTTGAAGTAATAAATAATCTTACTATATTCTTGAATATTATAAAAATTATTGTCAGTGATGTGGTACTGTGTACTGTTTACACAGCATTTAGCATATTTACTTTAGTAACCAACAGATCAACTAATGTTGCAGAGTATACTCTTAAAACTACCTGCAAACATCATTGTTAATATTAATTATATAAAACATTATAGCCAAGTACACATGGTATATGGGATTTCAATTATTGAAGTATTAGAAACATTTCTGACCTACAGATAGACAAATATTGTAGGGAAAAGTTCAAAACAGTATTTTTCCTAGCAGAATTGTTAAAAATATAATTTCATTTTCATCCATTTTCTTCAACAGCAGAACTCTAACCCATCTACCAGCTGTGATTTTGCTACCACAAAAGCTGCTAGGAATTATGAATCCTTAGCCATAGAAGAATGCCTGCCAACTGGAACTGCTCAGACCAGCATCACCAGGTCACTTAGGGCTCTACTTCATGTCCACTGCAGCCCCATTGCAGAATGCAGTGCCAGCATTGATGGGGAGTTTCTGCCATCTCCCTGTGACTCTCACAGGGAGAGAATCTTTGGTTCTTGGCTATCCTAAAATTGATCAGGAAAGTTAGTTGCTAATGCTCTGGAATTCTAGGTGCATGCCTACCTCTCTCTATCCCTTTCTTCATGCAGCTTGAAGAGACGCAATCAGGGTCAAACTACAGTCAGTGGGAGGAGCTAAAGAACCAGCTGAAGCAAGGTCCTTAGGCATTCCAAAAGTTTTGTATTTAGACTAGACCTTGAAACAACATCCTCTGAAATATGGGGCCATCAACAAGCACCCCACATGTGCCTGATCCTCTTTTCATTTTTTTCCCTTTATCCCCTTCTTTTCAACACCTGTATCTGTCTTCCCATGTAGCTTATCCAACCTTGTGTTCATCTCATTTATTTAAGTTTAGGCCAAGGCTATCTGGTATCTCTGCGTACTTTCACACTGCCAGTGAATACATATCCCATTTCTGGTTGTCCTTCTCATTATACCACTGTAAAACATAATAAATAGTGTTATTCTATTTTACAATAAGCATATATAACAACTTCAAGGCAAAGTAATCATTTACATCGAACCTGCAGAAGGAACCAGGTTAGGGTTTTATTTTAGTATGTGGCTATAGGTCTTGAAATACCAGAACACTAGAAACTGACAACATACGGGAAAAGACATTATTTGGTCCTAGCAATAAATCTGTCCTCTGTGGTACTGTCTCTATAAACTTGATATGTGTTCCCTGCTAAAAATCTAAGCTTTATAGAGTTGATACTCTAATGACAGTTTTTGTCATGTATGAAATAATGCAAAACCAAAACGATATTGAGCATTATGCCATTTTCCAGGAAGGCATCCACTTGTTAAATGTAGATTAGGATTCTATTTATACATTGTTTCATTTGTAATCTTCTTTCCAATCTCATAAAGAAAAGCCTAACCCAACATCTGACCGAATGAACCTTAATTTGTTTTTTCCTCTAACCTTAAGCTGCAAGACCAGTATGAAGACCTGTTTTATAGAAAATCTTTTAAAGGGCAGGTGGTAAGGAAACAGCTTGCAGACCTCTCTATGCTCTAAAGCATCAAAACCCTAAGCATGGGAAAACTAATACTATCTCACAATAGCACTAGACCTGCTTACTTGCTTCACTGCTTATTATATGTTAACAGCTCATCTTTAGGCTGAGATTCATTTTCTGCTGCTTGAAATTCTTTCTGATTTACTGGTGTCTTCTGCAGGAAAGGGGGGGGCGGAAATCAATGTAACAGGTGAACGTACAATATTTTTTAAAACACTTTTGTGCTCCCTGACAGGTAATTCAGTACAATATTTATTATATGTAGCTATTCTTTCATCATCCATGTATTTTATGAAGTACCTAGAACTTCATATCAATTTTACCTTAAGCCAAATATTTCCTCAACAGCTAACTAGATTTCCAAAAATAAATATAGTAATAGGCAAAGGACTGATGAGTAACACTAAATAATATTTAGAGATTTCTTATCAAAGATCAGGTTGGTTTCTTCTACAAATGGCACTTAAGAAGAAATTGCAAAATATAAGAAGAAACATACATCAGAAATTTATATTTCTGATCCTTTTAAAGATATTTATATTTTATGATCCTTTAAAGCAAATAAATCATTAATGCCTCTAAACATTAGGCAATTTCTCAAACATATCTAAGTTTAAATATTTAAATTTTTAAAACAGTTCGAAGGAAAGGCATAGAATGATGGACACTAAAGTATATGAATATAGATGAACGTCTTAGGAATCCATTGCTCTAATTGGCATGCTACTTAATAAAAGCAAAATGCTTTATATTCAACAGTTGGAGTATCAAACCCCATAAAAAAGGAATGAAAAAGAGACACAAAAGGGAAGGAGATAAAAATAAAGGTATACTTGTAATTTATGAAGTACCAAAATGTTTTGAAGGACTATTTCATTTCCTTCCCAGTTTTATCAGTTTAAAATATGAACTACCTATCTTAACAACTCTGCAAGCAAATAGAAGCACTATTAACTTAATATATTTTAACATTCCTAGATAATGCAGAATGTTACCAGGCTTGCTTGGTGAAAACTTGGCAGGACTTGAGATTCAGTTTTTATTTCCTCATGTTCAATTGCCGCCTGTCGTACAAGCAAGAGAAGAAAACTAGTGTCAAAAAAGAACGCTAAACAAAAATCATTCATACCATCTTACAGAACAAAACAACATCAAAGCAATATATATGCATCAATTAAAGTTTGGGTCTTCGTTATACAAATTGAACGCAACAAGTACAATCGGAGACAAATGATCTTGGGCTCATTTTTGCAAACATTTACACACATGCTCAACCCTTTACTACAAATAACTTCTCCATGGAACTGTGTCTAGTAGAGAAGTTTAAAAGTTGAGTGCAATTTTCAATCATTTTCTCCACAGGAGAAAATAATTGCCTCACTAGCAGAAAATCTACTACAAAATTTGGAGTTTTTCTTAGTTCCCAGACATGCAATTCTTTCTCATCAAAGGAACAGCACAACAAGTCCCCTTTTGCCTACAGTATATCCATATGAAAAAAGAAGAAACAAAATGCAGCAACAACTCTCAAAACAGATGCTAGTTTTAAGGACAGTGTGCTTTCTAAGCACCTGGTTAGCATACATGTACGTAACTCAGCACACACGTACTTTACCCTTTGTATCATACACCGGCTTGAGGAACCAAGTTTTAAAGATAACAGTAACAAACAGAAGTATCACATCTAAACTACATTTCATTTTAGAATACAGTTCTTTAAAACTGCTACAGATACGTTAAATATTTCTGAGGGAAATATTTCAGATCCACAAGTTGATGCAAGAATGCATTAAATCTATTGGTTGAATATGTGTTAGAAAGTCTGTCATGCCATAAAAAAAAAATCCTTTGCTGGCACTGAAAATGTTCATTTGCTCTTTTAATGTAAGACTCTTCCACACAGAAGAATTTTTATTCCATTGAGTGTATTGTCTACCTAGCAATCTAAAAATAATAATTTCTGTAATGCCTAGGATTTTTTGCATTTAACTTTAATACCACGTAAGAAGCATATTCCAAGCTGTAACATTTTTTTCCTTGCGTATTAGAATATGAAAAGGAAAAAAGGAGTCTTCAGGCCAACACAAAGTGATAGATGCATATACTCCCCAAAAAATGTAAGCTATAAAGCAATAAAAACCTACGGCCTTGGAGAAGATTGTACACTTTGGTGTTTTGCTTTTAACCAAAACCTTAGTATTTTATCTACCTTTGACAGAAAAGACAGCTTAAAAAAAAAAAAATCATTCATATTACTTTTTTTTTCCATCACCATGACCAAGGAACTGAAATAGAGGAATGTAGTAACAACTCAGACCAAAAGGAACCAATTGAGCATTATCTTCTCAAGCTATGCCAAACAACCTTTCTTCTCTTTGCAACACATGCATATTTTCAACCATGGTGATTAGCATGGCCTATTAATTATAACAATCAATCTTAGGCAACTGTAATTCTTCCACTACGCAATTTATTATCCAGTTCATGGAATCAAAGAGACATTTTCAGGAAGCCTTTAATTCAACCAGACTTGTTCAACTTACAGTTCTAAACTATTGCATAATATGTAAATTACAATTTTACATATTAATTTTCCTGTTCTGCCAAAACCAACAGAATTATATGAGCAAATATTATCTCAATTTCATTTTAGACACCTGTACATGTTATGTGATTGCTTTCCTTTGTTGGGTGCAGTGTTTTCTCTTTTGTCCACTCCCCACGGGAGAATCACAGGCACAATGCTATTGTGTTATTTTAACAAAATTATGTGTACTGTATATATATGTACTATGGGCCGTGTGTTTGCATTAACAAAAACAAGGCCAAAGAGGTGTGATCTAACTTTGGGAAACAAAAGTGTTGAGAACTCTGGCAACTCTTAATTCCTGTGGGAATCTGCTCGTGTGTTCTGCTCGTTCTTGAGGAAGTTGTTTCCCGCATTGATATTTTAACTTTGTGATGGAAACTTCCACCACACCTTAAAAAACCAGCTTTATTAGCCATAGCCTTCCTCCTGCAGGAAAAACTATTTAGGTACCCAAGTACCTTGATAATTCATTAGAAACCATTTTAACATTTTCAGTCATTTTGGTATGTCTGTGGTATCGTTTGTAGCTGAAAAGATTCATTGTGAGTCCTGACATACAGAAAATTAAGTTGTTGTTGTTGTTGTTTGGGTTTTTTTAATAATCACCTCTAAATTTATCTTAAATATTTTCATCTGACATTTCTTTGATTCCTCATTTGATAGTTACACACTATTAAAATAAATTATTTTTCTGTTTCGACAAGTCTCTATCACCAGTTCCAAAAAAATCCCTGATAAATGACAAAAGAGTCAATCTAGATGTGTGAACATATAAATATTTTAAAACATTATTTTAAAATGGTGAATTTATACAAAGTATTTATACACAAACAGCTAATCACCCCATACCCCTTTGACAAAGCTCGAAAATCTGGGAGATTACAATCTATTTGATTAAAAACAATTTGTTCTTATACTATAACAGTTTGCTAACCTAATGAGGATTAGTCTCCCAGTTTGTTAGACTTCAGGGTAAAAAGTCTTTGCCTCATAAAGCCTGTAGCATTTTTAAGACAATCATAAATGATGTGGGCCTAATGATCATAAGGAACTGGAAAGTGATAAAATGCAACAAACTGCACAACTGCTTTGTTTTTAATTACTTGCACTGGTAAATTTGAAGAAATAAGCAGGTAGATTTCAGAAGTCCACACATGGAAATTATCTACCCAAGACAGTTTCTTGCTGTTATGAAAATAAAACATTGTATTTTAAAAAAAAAAAAAGCTAAAGTAATACAAGTTAACTGTTCTAGAAACAAATTCAAATCCAGGAGTGGTAGTGTCCACCCCTGAAGACCGAGTGGCTCCCTTCAGCAAGTCGCAGGAAGTGCCATGGCTTTTGTCGTGATTAACCTTATGAAGCATAGTCAATAATGTGTGCTTCCTGAATTAATAATGTAATAGCAGACTCGTAATAAAAAGCATCATGGTCTTGATTTAGCTACATTTTAATGGATGCTAAGACTATGAGAAGAACATTCCATAAGCCACGTGTAAGCAGAAAATAAGAAAAACAGTAGGAAGAGATAGAATTTTCTCACTTGAAAAACAAAATGAAATAAATTGAATTTTCTTGTTCATTTCCATGACACTTAGAATATACCTCATACCACCTACTTAGACTATACCTTATAGCACCTAAAGGGAAAAAATGAAATACTTTCAATAAGCCTCTTAAAAATACTGTTTTATCAGAAAGTAATATATGATCTGTTGCATAATTTTCATGTCAACTGAAATATAAAGAACATACAGAGCATACAGAACATACATGTGAGATACTCTAAAGTTATGATCAAATACTTGGTTATATTTGCTTATAAAGCAAATGCAAGTCTCTTTTTTCTTGAATTTTAACAACAATTAGCCTCCAAGCCACTTTTGAGAGAGTATTAATGCATTACAGAGAAAACCTTCCCAAGGCTCACTATTGAGAACAGCTGACAAGAGCTAGAGGTGTTTTTTTTAAAACTATATTTTATGTTGTCTTCCTGCTAGTATGGTGCTCTGTATAGTCCTTGTTTAATAGAAGCACTCAAATTTGATATTATTTTTCAAGAACAAAAATGTTTACCACCCTCACAAGCTCATCTGAAGTACTAAAGAACTATCTGCTGAAAAAAAATCTAATTAAAGATGATGAGCTGCAGGTTCATCATCAAGAAAGCTGAACACCAAGAAAATGCATTTCTGAAATTAATATAAACATCCTCCTATGGATACTAAATCCAACATATAACTTAATAACTCAATATACTACAGGGGTAGCAACAAGTCTCTAGGTAAGAAAATTACGCCAGGCATTGGAAATTATATTATTCTTATAATAATAATTCTACTTTTTAAGATGAAATGAGGTATATATATAACTGATTATAACTGATTTCCCTCAAAGGAAACTAATGTCCCACTGACCTGGCATTCCATTCCCCAGATAATCTTCTTTTTGATGCTGGAGGAAAAACAGCACTCATCCCCCACAGCAAGATCATAAGTTATCAATGCTATTGATGCAAGATCAAGACTAAGATGCAGAGAACAAAAATATTCTTTTTTTAAGAAAGGAAAACCACATTTAATTCTGAGAGTTTGTTTCTTTATAGTAGTTCTGTCCTTTTCCTAGGTATCTCTGCTTCATTTAAAAGAATACATTTCTTAGTTCATTAGGGATGGAAAGCCTTGAAGCTCAGTGTAAAGTAAATAAGCTATGCATAATAGTAATAAAGAATTGCTAGAGTCTTCATCTTATTTATAAGGTCACTTAAGTTCAAAAGACACCTGCTGCAAATACCTTTGATTTTAAAAAAAAGTAATCAGCAAGGGTGCCATTCATCCTCACTAATGTCCCTATGTCCATACTTTAAAAATATTAAACAACAAGCAACTGGACCAGAAAGCCATCACCAAGTTCAAATTTTCATTTTACTTTGCTCCGGACTGATGTAAGTTTTAGAAATAAGGAATTAATCATCACAGTACTCCAGAAGTCAGATTTTCAAAGCTCAGAGCCCAGTAGCTCCCACTAGAAACAACAGAAAATCAGATCTCTTCACTTTAAATTAAGAACATTAGGATTTGCTAGAGGTCAAACTTTTAAAAACTTACGTAGAATATAAGGCATATTTATAAAAGAGTAAGAAAAAACACACAATGTAGCACATGCTACTAATGGCTATTATTTTGGGTAAGTTGAACAAGAAATGGTTTTCCAGGTGCAGGATCATCTTTAACCCTCTTTCCATCTGTCCAAAGTAGTTTTGTATCCAGCTGGCAAATTTCAACCAAAGAGAACAGTCCCAAACGTTCCTAAAATACAAGTCAGGCAATGAAGAGCGATCATCTCAATGCTGCCACACAGAGGAAAGCAGTCTCTGATTTCAATCTCGACTGAAATATACTAAAAAAATATACAGAGACTGGAAGATGCTGTGAATGCCTCAACCACACAAACAGCTCTCAGAAGAACAAAACAGAAAAAAATCAAATCAGAGGACACAAATATTGGAAATGCAGTTTCAGACTATTGCTGCTCACAGACTTACACATTGAAATTAACTTAGTTCAGGATTCTTTTTTCTCCTAACTTTTGTATTTAATCAAAAGACAGTCAGTCTTGCATTAAGGGAACACAAGGTACTACACTTACATTCTACAACAGATACTCTATGATCATAAAAGTTAGCATTTTGATAGTTGCAGGAAACAATGTTCCGTATCATTTCCTAAAACGCAGGTTCATGTGCTTGGCATGAGTTTTCCATACTTCCTTGGAGAGGGAGTTGAATAGCAGCAGTTCACCCTCCATGGGTCTATTCATTCCATGGCATCCATAACAAGTGCTAGCATGAACGCCAAGCCTCATGGTGATTTTTGTGACATAAGTTTCAGCCCTCTTGGAACTGGAACAAAACTGTCAGTCTGGCTAAGAGACAAAGAGCCGTCTGATGGTAAGTTACTAGTCTAGTTAACAAATGAATCAGCATCCCTCTGGTGAAAAATCTACAGAAGTTTTTTGTAGCATTGACCTGTTGCCTAGTATTGCTGATATCTCCTTCTGTAATTAATTGAGGGGACTCTTACAGCTGCTTATACAATCTACCTAACTGTGACAACAAAGAATTTGTCTTACTGAGACTTCACAAGCTAAACAATAACTAAAAGAAGCAATACTTCCAACACCCCAAATACATTTAATATACTTTTTCATCTGTCAGACTGGAATATGTCACCTTAAAAAGGGAAAAGAGAGTAAAGAAAAAGATGCATTAAACTATAAGCAGTATAATAAAAATAACACCCTAAAGGAGCTTATATTTTAATATATTTTGATGTTGGCTCATTTTTTTGATGTCCCTTAAAAACAAAAAAGTCAGAAGAAACAGTGAAGAATATTCTATGATACATTAGTGTCTTTACCAGTTTGCTTTGTCTGGCTTCTGTGTTGTAACACATTGTAGGAGCTGGAAAAAAAAATATACAGCTCTTATAAAAGTAATATTTACCCAAGAGAAAAATATTGCTCTTGTTCTGGTTCACCTACTTCCATTTTTATGTTGTAGTTCTGGCCAAGAACACTCTCCAGGAGTTCTTTGATCATCCGGTCTGAGGGAGATGGAGAAGTAGACTGCAGGGAAGCAATTATTTCATCAATAGACCTTGCAGCCACTTTCACAGGCAATGCTGGTGTGGAAGTAGGCTCTTCAGATTTGCTCTGCTGGAAGTTCTTCTCGTGTATTTTTGAAGTGTCTGGTCTAGTCACATCTCTTGCCTCTTCCAACTGTTCTCGAACAGACCTCACACTTGGCTGCTTGCTTCCTTTTCTCAGCACTTTTCCCGATTCAACATCTAAATCTTGTTGCTTGGCTTTTGAAATAACTCTGCTTCTCTTCTTACAGCTTTCCCTGGTTATCTTTCCTTTTCTTGGAATGTTTTTACTTGTATCAGAATCTCTAGAGCTAAATTCATCACTAACTTTAATCACAGTATCTATTTTTTCAGTTTTCTCTCTTTTGAAATTCTGGGGATCCATCTGTAGCATGTGCACTCTATCCTTTACTTTACTAACTGCTTTTGTCTTTTCTAATGAGATAGGAGGGGAGCTATTAATATGAAAATTAAACCTGCAGTAACTTGGCTTCTGAGGTTGTGCTGGGTGCTTGACCATTACAACTTTTTTAGTAGTACCTGCAAATGATGCTATTACTGGCAATTTTACAACTGTACTCTCATGGCTACAAGTGGTATTTTCTCTGTTAACTTTTTCAGACCAACTTCTCTGATTTTTGTCAGCAGCATCTTCTTCCACAGATTTATTTCTTTGAGTCATCACCCTGAGATCAAGAGTTTGTTTTCTCATGCCTCTTACTTCAGAAGATATCCTTACTTTCTGTGAACTTCAGAACACTCAATGAATTAATTAGTAATATTTTTATTTATATTCATGACAGGCTTACATGGACTCTGACCCCTGGAGAGGATAACGTTCTTAACTGATGCAATTGATCCGGTGTTAATCTTCCAATAAGGGCTAAATGCTCACTTTCCTAGGAGCAGTAACTATTGCTTGTTTGATCTTCAGACTATCCCACCGAGATTCCCTGTGTATAGTCTCATGTTCCTTAATCATATTCAGCTCTTCCACCTGACTCAGTCCAAAGCGCTCATCTTTTCTAGCAATTTTCTCCTACTGCATGCAGCCTGTAAATTCAAACAGAAATCAGTTTTTGTACCTTACATATCAACCCAGAACCCAACCTTGCAGACTACCTTATTTTGCTCAGGGCCCCATTGATTTTAACAAGGCTGTTCAGTACACGCAATGGTTATTAGCATTCTACCTGAGGAAACAACGAGCCATTTCTATCTTTGGGAGCATAGATTGGAAATTGGACAGAAACACCCAAGAGAGGGGAAGGGAAAAAAAAAAAAAAAAAAAAAAAAAAAAACTGAGAAAGGATAAAGTTCAACGCTTTCTCAAAGTAACCACAAGAACCCATCCACCTACGAAAACCAGCGTCTCCTCCAAGGCTCACTTCTCCCTCCCCTCAGAAAAGTACCTCACAGCCCCACAGCCCGGCCGCTGGCAGGAGAGGCACCCACCGGCCCCGAGCAAGAGAGCTGCCAGTCTCCTCCCGCACGGCGCTGGCGGCCTCAGGGACGGAGGGGGATGGACTACGGGCCGGGCCCGCAGCCTCAGGA